>CANNZV010000711.1:654933-734535 GCA_947561585.1 Caprella mutica
GATGTACTATCGGAGGAAAGGGTCACTGTGATGATGTACAATCAGAGGAAAGAGTCACTGTGATGATGTACTATCAGAGGAAAGAGTCACTGTGATGATGTACTATCAGTGGAAAGAGTCACTGTAATGATGTAACATCAGAGAAAAAAGTCACTGTGATGATGTACTATCAGAGAAAAGAGTCACTGTGATGATGTACTATCAGAGAAAAAAGACGCTGTGATTAGGTACTATCAAGATAAGGGTCACTGTGATGATGTACTATCAGAGGAAAGAGTCACTGTGATGATGTACTATCAGAGAAAAGAGTCACGGTGATGATATACTATCAGAGGAAAGAGTCACTGTGATGATGTTCTATCAGAGAAAAAAGTCACGGTGATGATGTACTATCAGAGAAAAGAGTCACTGTGATGATGTACTATCATAGAAAAGAGTCACTGTGATGATGAACTATCTGAGAAAAGAGTCATTGTGATGATGTCTTTCAGAGAGAAGAGTCACTGTGATGATGTACTATCAGAGAAAAGAAACATGGTGATGATTTACTATCAGAGGAAAGAGTCACTGTGATGATGTACTATCAGAGAAAAGAGTCACTGTGATGATGTACTATCAGAGGAAAGAGGCACTGTGATGATGTTCTATCAGAAAAAAGAGTCACTGTGATAATGTACTATCAGAGAAAAGAGTCACTGTGATGATGTACTATCATAGAAAAGAGTCACTGTGATGATGAACTATCATAGAAAAGAGTCATTGTGATGATGTCTTTCTTAGAGAAGAGTCACTGTGGTGATGTACTTTCAGAGAAAAGAGTCACTGTAATGATGTACTATCAGAGAAAAGAGACACTGTGATGATGTACTATCAGAAAAAAAAGTCTCTGTGATGATGTTCTATCAGAGAAAAGAGTCACTGTGATGATGTACTATCAGAGGAAAGAGTCACTGTAATCATGTAATATCAGAGAAAAGAGTCACTGTGATGATGTACTATCAGAAAAAAGAGTCACTTTGATGATGTACTAACAGAGAAGAGAGTCACTGTGATGATGAACTATCAGAGAAAAGAGTCACTGTGATGATGTACTATTAGAGAAAAGAGTCACTGTGATGATGTAATATCAGAGAAAAAAGTCACTGTGATGATGTACTATCAGAGAAAAAAGTCACTATGATGATGTACTATCAGACAAAAGAGTCACTGTGATGATGTACTATCAGAGAAAGGAGTCACTGTGATGATGTACTATCAGAGAAAAGAGTCACTGTGACGATGTACTATCAGAGAAAAGAGTCACTGTGATTATGTACAATCAGAGTAAAGAGTCACTGCGATGGTGTACTATCAGAGAAAAGAGTCACTGTAATGATGTACTATCAGAGAAAAGAGTCACTGTGATGATGTACTATCAGAGGAAAGAGTCACTGTGATGATGTACTATCAGAGAAAAAAGTCACTGTGATGATGTATTATCAGAGAAAAGGGTCACAGTGATGATGTACTATCAGAGAAAAGAGTCACTGAGAAGATGTACTATCAAGAGAAAAGAGTCCCTGTGATGATGTAATATCAGAGGAAAGAGTCACTGTGATGATGTACTATCAAAGAAAAGAGTCACTGTGATGATGTACTATCAGAGAAAAAAGACACTGTGATGATGTAATATCAGAGAAAAGAGTCACTGTAATGATGTACTATCAGAGGAAAGTGTCACTGTGATGATGTACTATCGTACTTAGATACTTACCCTGGCAATTACTCAGATACTTACCTTGACAATTACTTAGATACTTTACCTTGACAATTACTTAAACACTTACCTTGACAATTACTTAGACACTTACCCTGACAATTACTTAGACACTTACCTTGACAATTATTTAGACACTTACCTTGACAATTACTTAGACACTTACCTTGACGATTACTTAGATACTTTACCTTGACAATTACTTAGACACTTACCTTGACAATTGCTTAGGTACTTACTTGACAATTACTTAGACATTTACCTTGACAATTACTTAGATACTTACTTGACAATTACTTAGACATTTACCTTGATAATTACTTAGACACTTACCTTGACGATTACTTAGATAATTTACCTTGCCAATTACTAAGACACTTACCTCGACAATTACTTAGATACTTTCCTTGACAATTACTTAGATACTTACCTTGACAATTACTTACATACTTACCTTGACGATTACTTAGATACTTACCTTGACGATTACTTAGATACTTTACTTTGACAATTACTTAGACACTTACCTTGACAATTACTTAGATACTTTACCTTGACAATTACTTAGACACTTATATTTACCATTACTTAGATACTTACCTTGACAATTACTCAGACACTTATATTTACCATTACTTAGATACTTACCTTGACAATTACTTAGATACTTACCTTTACTATTAATTAGATACTTACCTTGACAATAACTTAGATACTTACCTTGGCAATTACTTAGATACTTACCTTGACAATTACTTAGACACTTAACTTTACCATTACTTAGATACTTACCTTGACAATTACTTAGATACTTACCTTAACCATTAATTAGATACTTACCTTGGCAATTACTTAGATACTTACCTTGGCAATTACTTAGATACTTACCTTGGCAATTACTTAGATACTTACCTTGACAATTACTTAGATACTTACCTTGACGATTACATAGTTACTTTACCTTGACAATTACTTAGACACTTACCTTGACAATTATTTAGATACTTTCCTTGACAATTACTTAGACTCTTACCTTGACAATTACTTAGATACTTACCTTGACAATTACTTAGACACTTAACTTTACAATTACTTAGATACTTACCTTGACGATTACTTAGATACTTACCTTGACGATTACTTAGATACTTACCTTAACGATTACTTAGATACTTTACCTTGACAATTACTTAGACACTTACCTTGATAATTACTTAGATACTTACCTTGACAATTACTTAGATACTTTACCTTGACAATTACTTAGACACTTACCTTGACAATTACTTAAAAACTTACCCTGACAATTACTTAGACACTTACCTTGACAATTATTTAGACACTTACCTCGACAATTACTTAGACACTTACCTTGACGATTACTTAGATACTTTACCTTGACAATTACTTAGACACTTACCTTGACAATTACTTAGATACTTTCCTTGACAATTACTTAGATACTTACCTTGACAATTACTTAGATACTTACTTGACAATTACTTAGATACTTACCTCGACAATTACTTAGATACTTACCTTGACGATTACTTAGATACTTACCTTGACGATTACTTAGATACTTTACCTTGACAATTACTTAGACACTTACCTTGACAATTACCTAGATACTTTACCTTGACAATTACTTAGACACTTACCTTGACAATTACTTAGATACTTACCTTGACAATTACTTAGACACTTACCTTTACCATTACTTAGATACTTACCTTGACAATTACTTTATACTTACCTTGACAATTACTTAGATACTTACCTTGGCAATTACTTATATACTTACCTTGCCAATTACTTAGATACTTACCTTGACAATTACTTAGATACTTACCCTGGCAATTACTCAGATACTTACCTTGGCAATTACTTAGATACTTACCTTGGCAATTACTTAGATACTTACCTTGGCAATTACTTAGATACTTACCTTTACCATTACTTAGATACTTACCTTTACCATTACTTAGATACTTACCTTGGCAATTACTTAGATACTTACCTTGGCAATTACTTAGATACTTACCTTGACAATTACTTAGACATTTACATTTACCATTACTTAGATACTTACCTTGACAATTACTTAGACACTTAACTTTACCATTACTTAGATACTTACCTTGACAATAACTTAGATACTTACCTTAACCATTAATTAGATACTTACCTTGACAATTACTTGGATACTTACCTTGGCAATTACTTAGATACTTACCTTGGCAATTACTTAGATACTTACCTTGACAATTACTTAGATACTTACCTTGACGATTACTTAGATACTTTACCTTGACAATTACTTTGACACTTACCTTGACAATTACTTAGATACTTTCCTTGACAATTACTTAGATACTTATCTTGACAATTACTTAGATACTTACCTTGGCAATTACATAGATACTTACCTTGACAAATACTTAGATACTTACCTTGACGATTACTTTGATACCTACCTTGACGATTACTTAGATACTTACCTTAACGATTACTTAGATACTTTACCTTGACAATTACTTAGACACTTACCTTGATAATTACTTAGATACTTACCTTGACAATTACTTAGATACTTTACCTTGACAATTACTTAGACACTTACCTTGACAATTACTTAGACACTTACCCTGACAATTACTTAGACACTTACCTTGACAATTACTTAGACACTTACCTTGACAATTACTTAGACACTTACCTTGACGATTACTTAGATACTTTACCTTGACAATTACTTAGACACTTACCTTGACAATTACTTAGATACTTACCTTGACAATTACTTAGATACTTACTTGACAATTACTTAGATACTCACCTCGGCAATTACTTAGATACTTACCTTGACGATTACTTAGATACTTACCTTGACGATTACTCAGATACTTTACCTTGACAATTACTTAGATACTTTACCTTGACAATTACTTAGACACTTACCTTGACAATTGCTTAGATACTTTCCTTGACAATTACTTAGATACTTACCTTGACAATTACTTAGATACTTACTTGACAATTACTTAGACATTTACCTTGATAATTACTTAGACACTTACCTTGACGATTACTTAGATAATTTACCTTGACAATTACTAAGACACTTACCTCGACAATTACTTAGATACTTTCCTTGACAATTACTTAGATACTTACCTTGACAATTACTTACATACTTACCTTGACGATTACTTAGATACTTACCTTGACGATTACTTAGATACTTTACTTTGACAATTACTTAGACACTTACCTTGACAATTACTTAGATACTTTACCTTGACAATTACTTAGACACTTACCTTGACAATTACTTAGATACTTACCTTGACAATTACTCAGACACTTATATTTACCATTACTTAGATACTTACCTTGACAATTACTTAGACACTTAACTTTACCATTACTTAGATACTTACCTTGACAATTACTTAGATACTTACCTTTACTATTAATTAGATACTTACCTTGACAATAACTTAGATACTTACCTTGGCAATTACTTAGATACTTACCTTGACAATTACTTAGACACTTACATTTACCATTACTTAGATACTTACCTTGACAATTACTTAGACACTTAACTTTACCATTACTTAGATACTTACCTTGACAATTACTTAGATACTTACCTTAACCATTAATTAGATACTTACCTTGGCAATTACTTAGATACTTACCTTGGCAATTACTTAGATACTTACCTTGGCAATTACTTAGATACTTACCTTGACAATTACTTAGATACTTACCTTGACGATTACTTAGTTACTTTACCTTGACAATTACTTAGACACTTACCTTGACAATTACTTAGATACTTTCCTTGACAATTACTTAGATACTTACCTTGACAATTACTTAGATACTTACCTTGACAATTACTTAGACACTTAACTTTACAATTACTTAGATACTTACCTTGACGATTACTTAGATACTTACCTTGACGATTACTTAGATACTTACCTTAACGATTACTTAGATACTTTACCTTGACAATTACTTAGACACTTACCTTGATAATTACTTAGATACTTACCTTGACAATTACTTAGATACTTTACCTTGACAATTACTTAGACACTTACCTTGACAATTACTTAAAAACTTACCCTGACAATTACTTAGACACTTACCTTAACAATTATTTAGACACTTACCTCGACAATTACTTAGACACTTACCTTGACGATTACTTAGATACTTTACCTTGACAATTACTTAGACACTTACCTTGACAATTACTTAGATACTTTCCTTGACAATTACTTAGATACTTACCTTGACAATTACTTTGATACTTACTTGACAATTACTTAGATACTTACCTCGACAATTACTTAGATACTTACCTTGACGATTACTTAGATACTTACCTTGACGATTACTTAGATACTTTACCTTGACAATTACTTAGACACTTACCTTGACAATTACTTAGATACTTTACCTTGACAATTACTTAGACACTTACCTTGACAATTACTTAGATACTTACCTTGACAATTACTTAGACACTTACCTTTACCATTACTTAGATACTTACCTTGACAATTACTTTATACTTACCTTGACAATTACTTAGATACTTACCTTGGCAATTACTTATATACTTACCTTGCCAATTACTTAGATACTTACCTTGACAATTACTTAGATACTTACCCTGGCAATTACTCAGATACTTACCTTGGCAATTACTTAGATACTTACCTTGGCAATTACTTAGATACTTACCTTGGCAATTACTTAGATACTTACCTTTACCATTACTTAGATACTTACCTTTACCATTACTTAGATACTTACCTTGGCAATTACTTAGATACTTACCTTGGCAATTACTTAGATACTTACCTTGACAATTACTTAGACATTTACATTTACCATTACTTAGATACTTACCTTGACAATTACTTAGACACTTAACTTTACCATTACTTAGATACTTACCTTGACAATAACTTAGATACTTACCTTAACCATTAATTAGATACTTACCTTGACAATTACTTGGATACTTACCTTGGCAATTACTTAGATACTTACCTTGGCAATTACTTAGATACTTACCTTGACAATTACTTAGATAATTACCTTGACGATTACTTAGATACTTTACCTTGACAATTACTTTGACACTTACCTTGACAATTACTTAGATACTTTCCTTGACAATTACTTAGATACTTATCTTGACAATTACTTAGATACTTACCTTGGCAATTACATAGATACTTACCTTGACAAATACTTAGATACTTACCTTGACGATTACTTTGATACCTACCTTGACGATTACTTAGATACTTACCTTAACGATTACTTAGATACTTTACCTTGACAATTACTTAGACACTTACCTTGATAATTACTTAGATACTTACCTTGACAATTACTTAGATACTTTACCTTGACAATTACTTAGACACCTACCTTGACAATTACTTAGACACTTACCCTGACAATTACTTAGACACTTACCTTGACAATTACTTAGACACTTACCTTGACAATTACTTAGACACTTACCTTGACGATTACTTAGATACTTTACCTTGACAATTACTTAGACACTTACCTTGACAATTACTTAGATACTTACCTTGACAATTACTTAGATACTTACTTGACAATTACTTAGATACTCACCTCGACAATTACTTAGATACTTACCTTGACGATTACTTAGATACTTACCTTGACGATTACTCAGATACTTTACCTTGACAATTACTTAGATACTTTACCTTGACAATTACTTAGACACTTTTCTTGACAATTACTTAGATACTTACCTTGACAATTACTTAGACACTTACCTTTACCATTACTTAGATACTTACCTTGACAATTACTTTATACTTACCTTGACAATTACTTAGATACTTACCTTGGCAATTACTTATATACTTACCTTGCCAATTACTTAGATACTTACCTTGACAATTACTTAGATACTTACCCTGGCAATTACTTAGATACTTACCTTAACGATTACTTAGATACTTTACCTTGACAATTACTTAGACACTTACCTTGATAATTACTTAGATACTTACCTTGACAATTACTTAGATACTTTACCTTGACAATTACTTAGACACTTACCTTGACAATTACTTAGACACTTACCCTGACAATTACTTAGACACTTACCTTGACAATTATTTAGACACTTACCTTGACAATTACTTAGACACTTACCTTGACGATTACTTAGATACTTTACCTTGACAATTACTTAGACACTTACCTTGACAATTGCTTAGATACTTTCCTTGACAATTACTTAGATACTTACCTTGACAATTACTTAGATACTTACTTGACAATTACTTAGATACTTACCTCGACAATTACTTAGATACTTACCTTGACGATTACTTAGATACTTATCTTGACAATTACTTAGACACTTACCTTGACAATTACTTAGATACTTACCTTGACAATTACTTAGACACTTACCTTTACCATTACTTAGATACTTACCTTCACAATTACTTTATTCTTACCTTGACAATTACTTAGATACTTACCTTGGCAATTACTTATATACTTACCTTGCCAATTACTTAGATACTTACCTTGACAATTACTTAGATACTTACCCTGGCAATTACTCAGATACTTACCTTGGCAATTACTTAGATACTTACCTTGGCAATTACTTAGATACTTACCTTGGCAATTACTTAGATACTTACCTTTACCATTACTTAGATACTTACCTTTACCATTACTTAGATACTTACCTTGGCAATTACTTAGATACTTACCTTGGCAATTACTTAGATACTTACCTTGACAATTACTTAGACATTTACATTTACCATTACTTAGATACTTACCTTGACAATTACTTAGACACTTAACTTTACCATTACTTAGATACTTACCTTGACAATAACTTAGATACTTACCTTGACAATTACTTAGACACTTAACTTTACCATTACTTAGATACTTACCTTGGCAATTACTTAGATACTTACCTTGGCAATTACTTAGATACTTACCTTGACAATTACTTAGATACTTACCTTGACGATTACTTAGATACTTTACCTTGACAATTACTTAGACACTTACCTTGACAATTACTTAGATACTTTCCTTGACAATTACTTAGATACTTATCTTGACAAATACTTAGATACTCACCTTGGCAATTACTTAGATACTTACCTTGACAAATACTTAGATACTTACCTTGACGATTACTTTGATACCTACCTTGACGATAACTTAGATACTTACCTTAACGATTACTTAGATACTTTACCTTGACAATTACTTAGACACTTACCTTGATAATTACTTAGATACTTACCTTGACAATTACTTAGATACCTTACTCTGACAATTACTTAGACACTTACCTTGATAATTACTTAGACACTTACCCTGACAATTACTTAGACACTTACCTTGACAATTACTTAGACACTTACCTTGACAATTACTTAGACACTAACCTTGACGATTACTTAGATACTTTACCTTGACAATTACTTAGACACTTACCTTGACAATTACTTAGACACTAACCTTGACGATTACTTAGATACTTTACCTTGACAATTACTTAGACACTTACCTTGACAATTACTTAGATACTTACCTTGACGATTACTTAGATACTTACCTTGACGATTACTTAGATACTTTACCTTGACGATTACTTAGACACTTACCTTGACAATTACTTAGATACTTACCTTGACAATTACTTAGACACTTACCTTTACCATTACTTAGATACTTACCTTGACAATTACTTTATACTTACCTTGACAATTACTTAGATACTTACCTTGGCAATTACTTATATACTTACCTTGCCAATTACTTAGATACTTACCTTGACAATTACTTAGATACTTACCCTGGCAATTACTCAGATACTCACCTTGGCAATTACTTAGACACTTACCTTGACAATTATTTAGACACTTACCTCGACAATTACTTAGACACTTACCTTGACGATTACTTAGATACTTTACCTTGACAATTACTTAGACACTTACCTTGACAATTACTTAGATACTTTCCTTGACAATTACTTAGATACTTACCTTGACAATTACTTAGATACTTACTTGACAATTACTTAGATACTTACCTCGACAATTACTTAGATACTTACCTTGACGATTACTTAGATACTTACCTTGACGATTACTTAGATACTTTACCTTGACAATTACTTTGACACTTACCTTGACAATTACTTAGATACTTTACCTTGACAATTACTTAGACACTTACCTTGACAATTACTTAGATACTTACCTTGACAATTACTTAGACACTTACCTTTACCATTACTTAGATACTTACCTTGACAATTACTTTATACTTACCTTGACAATTACTTAGATACTTACCTTGGCAATTACTTATATACTTACCTTGCCAATTACTTAGATACTTACCTTGACAATTACTTAGATACTTACCCTGGCAATTACTCAGATACTTACCTTGGCAATTACTTAGATACTTACCTTGGCAATTACTTAGATACTTACCTTGGCAATTACTTAGATACTTACCTTGGCAATTACTTAGATACTTACCTTTACCATTACTTAGATACTTACCTTTACCATTACTTAGATACTCACCTTGGCAATTACTTAGATACTTACCTTGGCAATTACTTAGATACTTACCTTGACAATTACTTAGACATTTACATTTACCATTACTTAGATACTTACCTTGACAATTACTTAGACACTTAACTTTACCATTACTTAGATACTTACCTTGACAATAACTTAGATACTTACCTTAACCATTAATTAGATACTTACCTTGACAATTACTTGGATACTTACCTTGGCAATTACTTAGATACTTACCTTGGCAATTACTTAGATACTTACCTTGACAATTACTTAGATACTTACCTTGACGATTACTTAGATACTTTACCTTGACAATTACTTTGACACTTACCTTGACAATTACTTAGATACTTTCCTTGACAATTACTTAGATACTTATCTTGACAATTACTTAGATACTTACCTTGGCAATTACATAGATACTTACCTTGACAAATACTTAGATACTTACCTTGACGATTACTTTGATACCTACCTTGACGATTACTTAGATACTTACCTTAACGATTACTTAGATACTTTACCTTGACAATTACTTAGACACTTACCTTGATAATTACTTAGATACTTACCTTGACAATTACTTAGATACTTTACCTTGACAATTACTTAGACACCTACCTTGACAATTACTTAGACACTTACCCTGACAATTACTTAGACACTTACCTTGACAATTACTTAGACACTTACCTTGACAATTACTTAGACACTTACCTTGACGATTACTTAGATACTTTACCTTGACAATTACTTAGACACTTACCTTGACAATTACTTAGATACTTACCTTGACAATTACTTAGATACTTACTTGACAATTACTTAGATACTCACCTCGACAATTACTTAGATACTTACCTTGACGATTACTTAGATACTTACCTTGACGATTACTCAGATACTTTACCTTGACAATTACTTAGATACTTTACCTTGACAATTACTTAGACACTTACCTTGACAATTACTTAGATACTTACCTTGACAATTACTTAGACACTTACCTTTACCATTACTTAGATACTTACCTTGACAATTACTTTATACTTACCTTGACAATTACTTAGATACTTACCTTGGCAATTACTTATATACTTACCTTGCCAATTACTTAGATACTTACCTTGACAATTACTTAGATACTTACCCTGGCAATTACTTAGATACTTACCTTAACGATTACTTAGATACTTTACCTTGACAATTACTTAGACACTTACCTTGATAATTACTTAGATACTTACCTTGACAATTACTTAGATACTTTACCTTGACAATTACTTAGACACTTACCTTGACAATTACTTAGACACTTACCCTGACAATTACTTAGACACTTACCTTGACAATTATTTAGACACTTACCTTGACAATTACTTAGACACTTACCTTGACGATTACTTAGATACTTTACCTTGACAATTACTTAGACACTTACCTTGACAATTGCTTAGATACTTTCCTTGACAATTACTTAGATACTTACCTTGACAATTACTTAGATACTTACTTGACAATTACTTAGATACTTACCTCGACAATTACTTAGATACTTACCTTGACGATTACTTAGATACTTACCTTGACAATTACTTAGACACTTACCTTGACAATTACTTAGATACTTACCTTGACAATTACTTAGACACTTACCTTTACCATTACTTAGATACTTACCTTCACAATTACTTTATTCTTACCTTGACAATTACTTAGATACTTACCTTGGCAATTACTTATATACTTACCTTGCCAATTACTTAGATACTTACCTTGACAATTACTTAGATACTTACCCTGGCAATTACTCAGATACTTACCTTGGCAATTACTTAGATACTTACCTTGGCAATTACTTAGATACTTACCTTGGCAATTACTTAGATACTTACCTTTACCATTACTTAGATACTTACCTTTACCATTACTTAGATACTTACCTTGGCAATTACTTAGATACTTACCTTGGCAATTACTTAGATACTTACCTTGACAATTACTTAGACATTTACATTTACCATTACTTAGATACTTACCTTGACAATTACTTAGACACTTAACTTTACCATTACTTAGATACTTACCTTGACAATAACTTAGATACTTACCTTGACAATTACTTAGACACTTAACTTTACCATTACTTAGATACTTACCTTGGCAATTACTTAGATACTTACCTTGGCAATTACTTAGATACTTACCTTGACAATTACTTAGATACTTACCTTGACGATTACTTAGATACTTTACCTTGACAATTACTTAGACACTTACCTTGACAATTACTTAGATACTTTCCTTGACAATTACTTAGATACTTATCTTGACAATTACTTAGATACTCACCTTGGCAATTACTTAGATACTTACCTTGACAAATACTTAGATACTTACCTTGACGATTACTTTGATACCTACCTTGACGATAACTTAGATACTTACCTTAACGATTACTTAGATACTTTACCTTGACAATTACTTAGACACTTACCTTGATAATTACTTAGATACTTACCTTGACAATTACTTAGATACCTTACTCTGACAATTACTTAGACACTTACCTTGATAATTACTTAGACACTTACCCTGACAATTACTTAGACACTTACCTTGACAATTACTTAGACACTTACCTTGACAATTACTTAGACACTAACCTTGACGATTACTTAGATACTTTACCTTGACAATTACTTAGACACTTACCTTGACAATTACTTAGACACTAACCTTGACGATTACTTAGATACTTTACCTTGACAATTACTTAGACACTTACCTTGACAATTACTTAGATACTTACCTTGACGATTACTTAGATACTTACCTTGACGATTACTTAGATACTTTACCTTGACGATTACTTAGACACTTACCTTGACAATTACTTAGATACTTACCTTGACAATTACTTAGACACTTACCTTTACCATTACTTAGATACTTACCTTGACAATTACTTTATACTTACCTTGACAATTACTTAGATACTTACCTTGGCAATTACTTAGATACTTACCTTTACCATTACTTAGATACTTACCTTTACCATTACTTAGATACTTACCTTGGCAATTACTTAGATACTTACCTTGGCAATTACTTAGATACTTACCTTGACAATTACTTAGACATTTACATTTACCATTACTTAGATACTTACCTTGACAATTACTTAGACACTTAACTTTACCATTACTTAGATACTTACCTTGACAATAACTTAGATACTTACCTTAACCATTAATTAGATACTTACCTTGACAATTACTTGGATACTTACCTTGGCAATTACTTAGATACTTACCTTGGCAATTACTTAGATACTTACCTTGACAATTACTTAGATACTTACCTTGACGATTACTTAGATACTTTACCTTGACAATTACTTTAACACTTACCTTGACAATTACTTAGATACTTTCCTTGACAATTACTTAGATACTTATCTTGACAATTACTTAGATACTTACCTTGGCAATTACATAGATACTTACCTTGACAAATACTTAGATACTTACCTTGACGATTACTTTGATACCTACCTTGACGATTACTTAGATACTTACCTTAACGATTACTTAGATACTTTACCTTGACAATTACTTAGACACTTACCTTGATAATTACTTAGATACTTACCTTGACAATTACTTAGATACTTTACCTTGACAATTACTTAGACACCTACCTTGACAATTACTTAGACACTTACCCTGACAATTACTTAGACACTTACCTTGACAATTACTTAGACACTTACCTTGACAATTACTTAGACACTTACCTTGACGATTACTTAGATACTTTACCTTGACAATTACTTAGACCCTTACCTTGACAATTACTTAGATACTTACCTTGACAATTACTTAGATACTTACTTGACAATTACTTAGATACTCACCTCGACAATTACTTAGATACTTACCTTGACGATTACTTAGATACTTACCTTGACGATTACTCAGATACTTTACCTTGACAATTACTTAGATACTTTACCTTGACAATTACTTAGACACTTACCTTGACAATTACTTAGATACTTACCTTGACAATTACTTAGACACTTACCTTTACCATTACTTAGATACTTACCTTGACAATTACTTTATACTTACCTTGACAATTACTTAGATACTTACCTTGGCAATTACTTATATACTTACCTTGCCAATTACTTAGATACTTACCTTGACAATTACTTAGATACTTACCCTGGCAATTACTTAGATACTTACCTTAACGATTACTTAGATACTTTACCTTGACAATTACTTAGACACTTACCTTGATAATTACTTAGATACTTACCTTGACAATTACTTAGATACTTTACCTTGACAATTACTTAGACACTTACCTTGACAATTACTTAGACACTTACCCTGACAATTACTTAGACACTTACCTTGACAATTATTTAGACACTTACCTTGACAATTACTTAGACACTTACCTTGACGATTACTTAGATACTTTACCTTGACAATTACTTAGACACTTACCTTGACAATTGCTTAGATACTTTCCTTGACAATTACTTAGATACTTACCTTGACAATTACTTAGATACTTACTTGACAATTACTTAGATACTTACCTCGACAATTACTTAGATACTTACCTTGACGATTACTTAGATACTTACCTTGACAATTACTTAGACACTTACCTTGACAATTACTTAGATACTTACCTTGACAATTACTTAGACACTTACCTTTACCATTACTTAGATACTTACCTTCACAATTACTTTATTCTTACCTTGACAATTACTTAGATACTTACCTTGGCAATTACTTATATACTTACCTTGCCAATTACTTAGATACTTACCTTGACAATTACTTAGATACTTACCCTGGCAATTACTCAGATACTTACCTTGGCAATTACTTAGATACTTACCTTGGCAATTACTTAGATACTTACCTTGGCAATTACTTAGATACTTACCTTTACCATTACTTAGATACTTACCTTTACCATTACTTAGATACTTACCTTGGCAATTACTTAGATACTTACCTTGGCAATTACTTAGATACTTACCTTGACAATTACTTAGACATTTACATTTACCATTACTTAGATACTTACCTTGACAATTACTTAGACACTTAACTTTACCATTACTTAGATACTTACCTTGACAATAACTTAGATACTTACCTTGACAATTACTTAGACACTTAACTTTACCATTACTTAGATACTTACCTTGGCAATTACTTAGATACTTACCTTGGCAATTACTTAGATACTTACCTTGACAATTACTTAGATACTTACCTTGACGATTACTTAGATACTTTACCTTGACAATTACTTAGACACTTACCTTGACAATTACTTAGATACTTTCCTTGACAATTACTTAGATACTTATCTTGACAATTACTTAGATACTCACCTTGGCAATTACTTAGATACTTACCTTGACAAATACTTAGATACTTACCTTGACGATTACTTTGATACCTACCTTGACGATAACTTAGATACTTACCTTAACGATTACTTAGATACTTTACCTTGACAATTACTTAGACACTTACCTTGATAATTACTTAGATACTTACCTTGACAATTACTTAGATACCTTACTCTGACAATTACTTAGACACTTACCTTGATAATTACTTAGACACTTACCCTGACAATTACTTAGACACTTACCTTGACAATTACTTAGACACTTACCTTGACAATTACTTAGACACTAACCTTGACGATTACTTAGATACTTTACCTTGACAATTACTTAGACACTTACCTTGACAATTACTTAGACACTAACCTTGACGATTACTTAGATACTTTACCTTGACAATTACTTAGACACTTACCTTGACAATTACTTAGATACTTACCTTGACGATTACTTAGATACTTACCTTGACGATTACTTAGATACTTTACCTTGACGATTACTTAGACACTTACCTTGACAATTACTTAGATACTTACCTTGACAATTACTTAGACACTTACCTTTACCATTACTTAGATACTTACCTTGACAATTACTTTATACTTACCTTGACAATTACTTAGATACTTACCTTGGCAATTACTTATATACTTACCTTGCCAATTACTTAGATACTTACCTTGACAATTACTTAGATACTTACCCTGGCAATTACTCAGATACTCACCTTGGCAATTACTTAGATACTTACCTTGGCAATTACTTAGATACTTACCTTGGCAATTACTTAGATACTTACCTTTACCATTACTTAGATACTTACCTTTACCATTACTTAGATACTTACCTTGACAATTACCTAGACACTTACCTTTACCATTACTTAGATACTTACCTTGGCAATTACTTAGATACTTACCTTGACAAATACTTAGACACTTACCTTTACCATTACTTAGATACACACCTTGTCAATTACTTAGATACTTACCTTTACCATTACTTAGATACTTACCCAGCTAAACAAAAGCTGTTTGTCCCACGTCTAAGACGTCTGATACCCCTCGCTATAGAGTGATTTATGGCGTGAGGCAGGGGAAATCAGACGTCTTGTGGACATCTAACCCTCTTCATTTGTACAGGGGTCCCCCTCTGCAAGACGTCTGATCCCACGTCTTGTCCCTCTCTGACAGAGGGGGACATCCACATGTCCCACATCTTACTCCACTCAGTTTTCAAGACGTGGGTCCCACGTGGGACAGAGTACAGCTGTCCCTCGCTATAGAGGGAAGAGAGATTTAAGACGTGCGACCCACGTGGGACAGAGTGTGGATGTCCCTCGCTATAGAGGGATTCAAGACGTGGGATAGAGTGTAAATGTCCCCCTCTGCAAGACGTGGGACAGAGTGCGGATGTCCCTCTCTGCAAGATGTGGGACAGAGTGCGGATGTCCCCCTCTGCAAGACGTGGGACAGAGTGCGGATGTCTCCCTCTGCAAGACGTGGGACAGAGTATGGATGTCCCTCTCAGCAAAACGTGGGACTGTGTGCGGATGTCCCCAAGAGCAAGACGTGGGACAGAGTGCGGATGTCCCTCTCTGCAAGACGTGGGACAGAGTGCGGATGTCCCCCTCTGCAAGACGTGGGACAGGGAACGGATGTCCCCCTCTGCAAGACGTGGGACAGAGTGTGGATGTCCCCTTCTGCGAGGGGGACATATCTCCCTTCTGCTCAAACTACTTCGGTTAATTGGGGTATATAAATAAATTAAATATGTATAAGAAATAAAAAAGATCATACTGATCATTATTGCAATTTCTTACTATATTGCATATAGTGAATATGTACATTTGGATGTAAATAGATTATTTTATATTACATATTGTTATAAACCATTTAAATGGGAAGAAATGGAGAAAGAAATGTAGTGGTGATCTCGGAAATTAATTCCCAGGTAGCAATAAAAGTAATAATAATATTATAATAATATTATCTCGTAACATAAAGTAACATTATTTTCGATGTCAAAATAATATTATTATAACCTTGGAATTAGAATGTTGATTAAATATTATATCATAACCTTGGGAAAACATTACGATATAACATTACATAATATTAAAATAATATTAGGTAAGGTTAGAATAATATTATGTAATATTAAAATAATGTTATAAATATATTACTTTAACATAATATAGATATTATATAACATTTGTTCATTTTTTTACTTCTTATTAGAGTAAGGTTAATGTAATATTGAAAAAATATTATTAATATATATTATTCCAATATTGAATTACATTATAAAAAGTTTGATATAACATTATCTAAATTAAACATTTTATTAGGTTAGGTTGAAACAATATTATTAATACATTAACACGATAAGTTGTCACTCAGTTCTGCAGCACAATTGGTACACTAATCTGTATTTTTCTAAAGAATTCAATGTTCCAGTAACAAGTTGGCTGTTGGTACAGTCAAAAGATGATATTGTGAATTTATCAAAGATCCCTCCTGACAGATTGAAAGGTACTATAAAAAATCTTTCAACCCTTCAGGAGAGACCAATTTTAAATCACTCGATTTAGCCACACTTGAAGATGCGTCCTGCCGACAACTATAGATTGTCAGTACTGCCATATGTGATCCAAATGTTGTATTCTGTTGATCTCACTCATTTCACTTCAAGAAGACTGCGATCCCGAAAGAAAATATCTAATAATTGAAGTACTGGACAGAATAGCAGTGTTGTTATCTGAAAAATAAGAAGTAAAAGTTACAAGCAACATTCAAAATATTTTTTAATAACTATCTTATGAGTATATAATTCATATTATACATGTTGAAAGTAGTCAATGTAGAATGTTCCATCTCACCAAATGTTCATTACAAGAATGATCAAATAATTATTTGAGATTTTATTTCCTTATCTTTGATTTAGCTCAATTTATTTTTCAGTGCAATATATATAAAATATAGAATATAGAATAAGCAAAGTTGACATTCCTGCAATGAACAAAGTGGTCTTCTACTAGAAGATCACTAGCTTTTTTATAGAGGTGCTCACCAGGAAATTTAAAATAAGTATATAAGAGGTGGTTCAGAGTCAAAATTTGAATTAGAGTATGTTGAACATGAATGAGTTTAAATCATATTTCCGATCAGATATATACTGTTTTAAACAACCCAGTCATATCGTCCTCTTGATTAGATCACAATACAGAATGAAACTATAAATTAGTAAGAATAATTCATAAATAATATCTTAGTTCGTATTAGTTATAAATATTATATTGAAGGTTTAAAAGTTGTGATTATTCACAATAAAATAATGTGAAGAAACATGAAGAGAAGAAGGCCTAGTAGAAGAGGGGAAAGTGAAAGTATGTTGCATGCACTGAGTTGACTATCAGGTTGTCACAGACCATGTTGACCCATGGTTCATAACTGAATCCCAACTTTCAGATTATGAATATGTCTGAATAAGAATTATTTCGAAAACTGTGCAATTTACTTTTATTTACTGAGGGAAAAAACTGATTTCAAATTGATAAGATTTAATTTTGAAAAATATGACATCAGAGCATCAATACATGAAATGAACCATAAGAAAATATAGAACGAGCTTTCTGAGCAACCGATTTCTTTGAGTACAGAAAAATGAAAATAATGACTGGTAATAAGAACTATATATGCCTCTACATTTGAATATGTTGAATATGTATAAAAAATAGGTTCAACATCTAGCTCCTTTTAGCATCACAATTACTGAGATACTTACCTTTTCATATATTTACCTTGTTTAATTTGATAAAACTTATATACCTGCTAATTTAGGAATTATCACTACCAGACGATTTGAATCTTCAATTCTCAAGTCCTTTGTAATTTGTATTTTTTTATAATTGAAGTTCCCTGTGATTTAAATCTCTTAGGTTCTTTTTTCCTTGTTTCTAACGTTCACTTTCGCAGTGATCGAGTTCTAGCTCCTATCGTCCATCCATGTACTCGCACCATTAATAATCGTCAAAATTAAATGATTAATTTAATTCTGTTTTAATATCCCCCATACTGGTACAACTATATACAACAATTTTTGAAGTCTAAATTAAAAGAAAAATTCAAATTGAAACAGAAGTTTATTAGTTTTCATTTACATTTCTTATAGGCAGATGGAATTTCTATGTCAATGAACTAAGGAAAATATGGCTACAAACAATTCTCATAGAATACAAACGTATTTATAGAATTATTAATATCTTAGACCTACAACTAGAACGATAGTTCTATTTCATAGTAAAGGATTACTAATTGGATACGGTGTTATAGAAGACACGCGAAGCACCGATCGTGCACTAACTACTGATACATAACACGAGAAAGAACTACATTTAACACACTACAGATTACATAAAATGGATCAAAACTTCATTCCCTCGATATTGGGCTTCCAAGCGTCTATATAGACAATGAGATTAGCAAAGGAAATATGGGGATTGTAGAGTTATCTGTTACTATTGCCTTAGAACTGTTTGTGATGCTAGCTGGAATTCAACTAGAGAGTATTCGAATTGAGTATGGAGTTAAACATTAGGTTGTTAGATGTTCAGTTCAGTTACATAAGTGAATAATTGAAAGGGTGGGATATTATGAGAAACACTGGACTGTCATCACAATTATCTAAATGAATTGTAAGATTGAAACTGAAAGAACGCCGACTTCTCTAAACTGTTGAATGTGATATTTTAAATGATATTTTTTCAATTGATGAACACTTTCTTTCAATAATAATTAACAAAATATATTTCGTTTAACTTTCACAACTATCTATTTCTTCAGGACACTTACAAGATAAATTGCACATAAACACAATATTAGCACAGATTCCTTCCTAGCAACCTCATAATACAGCTACACATACATAACTATTGATACATACTTATTTAGCTATCTTTCTATAGTTGTATACGACACCATATTTTCTTAAGGGGACCGTACATTGTTTCGAAAACATTTTTATGAATGCAAATTTTTGTATTCAAAAGCCTAAGGCTTTTACAATTTTGAAGTTAAGGTATTATGGTTAATTCTCTAAAAAACCGTACCAGCTATATTTAATTTTAAAATTATCATTTTTCGAAATATCAAATTTAAAAGGAAAAAATAGTGTTTTTTAACTAAAAAATCCAAATTTCGAGAACCAATTCAAATCGAAAAAACCGCGTTATGATTTTGTAAAGATAGCGCTCTAAATGCTAAAGCCGTACATCAAAATTGTATAAGCCTGATGCTTTTGAAAAACGGTTCGAAATTCGAATAACTCGTTTTTTATAGGTCTTATCGGAAAAATGCCATGAGAAAAAAATAGAGAATTCCATTTTATAATCAAGGCTACCAGGTTTCAGAACCGTAGCTTCATTAATAAAAAATGTTTTCAAAAACTAAGAACAATCCCCTGAAGCTCAGTAAGCTAGCCGCTGGCACACTAGTCCGCATGGTGAGAAAAAAATATACTAAATTTAGACTTATTTGGAAGCTGTCTCTTCATGACCTTTGCTTTTTTGCATACGATTATACAAAAACGAAGGTGATAAATGATAAGATAATCTATTAATCACATCATGAACATTTCATATTATGAACATTTCATATTATGAACATTTCATATTATGAACATTTCATATTATGAACATTTCATATTATGAACATTTCATATTATAAACATTTCATATTATAAACATTTCATATTATGAACATTTCATATTATAAACATTTCATATTATAAACATTTCATATTATGAACATTTCATATTATAAACATTTCATATTATAAACATTTCATATTATGAACATTTCATATTATAAACATTTCATATTATAAACATTATAGTTACTCCTCTTGTTGGTAGGGGAGGAGCTTGAGGAGTTGGTAGATGGTAGAGCTGTAGCTGAGATTCTTTTCTATTGTTTATTAAGAAAATATCAGGTTAGAAAATTTGTAACAGTTTCACTAATATGTCAATAACTTCAATGTTCTTGAATTCTTAGGTACTTACACTGATGAAACAGAAGAGTTGTAGTGCGATGGGGAGGCTGGGGGCGATATTAAAAGATTCAACAACAGCAAAAAAATCTTGTGATAGAAGTCTTTTTTTTTTTTTTGATAATTGGCCCCATTTTTCCAAATTGCTCCAACTTCAAGAAATCGTCGCTTTCCGGTGGATGAACGTTGTTGACTTCTGTGAACGTATGAATAGGTAATAATACTTTATTAATAGTATAATAATTACTGATCACTGGTAGCTGGTAAATTGCTCGAAAACAATAGACCACCAAAGTGAAGTGATTTGGGTTCCTTCTTAGATAAATAACGTCAATCAAGAGACAAATCCGTAAATTAGGTAGGTAACCTGTACTACATTTTTTGGTAGAGGTTCAATATCATCTACAGATTATTTTGATCGACAGATAATGACGATTAAAAAGTTTTGTTGATCAGTTATAATTCTAGTGATTCACATTTATGAGGTTAATAATTTAACTCACGTCCAGTTGCAAATACAACTAAGGCGAAAATTGGCTCATCCAACTCTTCAGGTGATCCATCTACGTAGGGAGTGGCTTCACAATTCCCAGATGTTTCTACTGAAATGTGCGGTGGAGCTTTCTCATCTTCAGAACTGTTATTGTGGGATGTACTAGCTGGTGATACAGAATTGGAGGCTGGCTTTTCTCCTTTGGAGTGGCTATTTCTCTCAGAGCTGTTGTTGCTAAACATTGTTCTCTCCTGAACGTTGAATACTGTTGGCATTTGTTCCAAAGGCTCCATGTAGGAAAAATTGATCGGAGTTCTCTCTTCAGGGAAGTTTCTGAAAGGAAAAAAGAACAATTTTTTGGTGATAAGTTACAAATTATCATCTTTATATCATATATGCTTTAGCGATATTCATTCCACTGTTCCTTTTTAAATGGTTTAATAACATGTAAGTGAATCTCATTATATAAATTTTCTTAATGTATATAATCTTTGTGCAACACCTAAATAAAAAGCATTGCGCTAAACTTCTTTTATTTGAGATTAAGATAATTCTACTTACGAAAAAATATTAAGAAAATTTATTTAGCCTCTTGTTACGAAAATCTGATTATAGTTGAGTTAATATTCATTTTGAACGTAAGTTTGACTTTTAAGTAATAAGATATGTGTTATACGAGACGATAGTTTGTAACAAAAACGAAATGAGCACAAAGAGTACAATCACTTTATATATTAATGATGTGGACAAATTCTGCAATTTAAACATGTAAATTATAGTAACAACAATAAAACAACAATAAAAATAATTTATCAATATAAGGTATGCGCTATATCTTGTAGACATATTAATCCAGCTCAGTTTTAATTCTGTTTTAATTTCTGTCTTGAAATCAACACACTGATCGTTTCAAGCGTGAGTCAATAACTTCGTATTTATATGGAAATGATATTTTTTTATGTAATCCATGTGATGTATCTTTTAGGAATGTTAATCTATTTTCGTATTGATATCTTAAATAAACTTCAACCTGTAAAATTACATCATGGAAAACACATAAATAAAATAATGTAAGAATCGTGGGTGCACAAAATGCTTCAAACAAATATAGTTCAAATTTCCATAGCCTTATTAGTTAAATAAACTATAATAAACAGTTAAATAAACAGTTAATAAACTGTTAAATAAACAGAAAATTGCCACTGAGGCAATTTAACATTAACATTCAAACTACAAAATTTGACCCTCTGGCAGTTTGACCCCGGGGTAATTTCACCCACTGGTAATTTGCCCCATGGTAATTTGGTGCACTGACAATTGGCCTCACGACAATTGGGCCCCAGATAATTGAGCACCAAGACAATTTGGCCCACGACAATTGAGCCCCAAAACAATTAAGCCCAGATAAAAATTAGGCAGAAGACATAATAAAGAAGTATTACTTTGTTATTACTAGGGTAGTGACAATATTATCTTTGAAATATGCTTTATATTTTCTAAAGAAATGCTTAAAATTTTTAATTCGATTGATATACTTGATATGGTATATATTAGCAAGCCCCTTAAATCACATTTGGATGCTAATCTCATGTTTCAATGTAATGAAAATCGTTGAAGTATTTAATTAAATAAGTTGTATTAACTTGAATCATGTCACATGGATCAAATGTGTAGTGACAAAGCCAAATATTTAGTGATTGATTATACCTACATTACATTGAACATTTGTTGGAATAAAATGACATTATGAGAATGATTATATAATAGTAATTCATAAAACTCTTCAAAATTGAACACTGTACTGGCTTTAAAAAATTCGCATTAACTTTAATTCAATTTGAATGTTCAAATAATTTATATGGCCTGTCTCGGAACAGAAAATTATTGTACTTTAAAAGAATAATATTATTTATTCGTGAAAAAAATATATTCTATTAATTTAAAAATATTTATTTTTCATAACGAGAATTCTATTTTTCATAATGAGAATATATTTTCTATATTCGGAATATTCTTTATTATAATGATGCTCAAGACTATATCTTTATACAAAACCCATATTGTCACAACCCTAATTATTACAGTAGCAGACCGTTAATGGAAAAATCTCAAAATTTTATAATTTTTATTTATTTCATAAATAGGTACCTACCTAAAAACCTTATAAATGATTGTACAAAATATCAGAGCTCTAGAGTCTGCCTGTGTGACGCTATGGCTCTGGGGAGAGGGGGGAGGGGGTGGGTATAGCGCTCTGTTAGTTTGAATAACTCGTTTTCTATGAGTCTTATCGAAAAAATGCCATGACCATGAACAAAAACAAAAGGGAATTAAATTTTATATATGGGTACGAAGTTTCAGAACCGTAACTTCATTATATATTTTTTTTTCAAAAAACATGGTCAGTCCCCCAATAACTGCGAATGTCATTTTGAGGCACTTCAAAATGATACAAATTATTTGTATTCAAAAGTATAGAACTATTTTTTGGTTGAATCTATGGAACTGCAGTTTTTTGCATTTCATTCTTCAGAAAATTCTATACAAAACGCTGCGAGATGATTTCAGAAATTCCGAATTTTTTTTTCAAAATATTATTATTATTTTTTTTTTTTATGTTTTTTTTTGGAAAAAAAAATGATTTTTTCGATAACTAATACTAAATTCAATAATCGGCTTTTGAACATTTTGTAGAAAATAGAATTGCGATTCTAATGGAAAAAACCCTAAAGCGCTAGCTTCAAAATTGTAGGAGTTCTATACTTTTAAAAAACATTTCGAAATTCGTTCGAATTTCAAATAACTCATTTTCTATGCGTCCAATCGAAAAAATATCCTGAACAAAAATGTCTTAGAATTCAATTTTATATGAACTTTCAATGTTTCATAAGCATAACTTCAAGAATAATTTTTTTCCGAAATCCCTGTAAGGTTGATATAAATAATTCATGTAAGGTTGATATAAATAATGGTTGATATAAATTGTCTTTCGGCCCATTTGTCCGGGACCCAATCGTCGTGAGGTCCAATTGCCCTGAGCGCAATTGTCTTGGGCTCAATTGTCGACGGGTCTAATTGTCGGGGCCCATTTGTCAGGGACCAATTTTCTTGGGCCCAATCCTCGGTCTACGGGTAGTTTGACCCTCTGGTAATTTGCCTCCTGGTAATTTTTCCCTGGTTAAATTACCGTGGTAATTTAACCAGGGAAATTTGACCCCTGGGTATTTGACCCCACTAATTAGACCCATGATATTTGATCGCGGTGATTTGACCCCCGGTAATTTGATCTCAGGAACTTGACGCTGGTAAAGTGAACATGGTAATTTTATCCACGTGTAATTTGACCTCCTGATATATTAACTTCCGGTAATTTTACACCAGTAATTTGATCCCCAGTAATTAGACACCTGTAATATTGTCACGGTAATTTGTCCCAGTGATTATTAGAACCCCGGTAACTTGACCCCCAAAAATGGACCTCTATACTTGGATTCCGTTTATTAGGTCCAGGTAATTTGAACCCCAGTAATTTGACTAACAGTAATTTGCCTACCAGTAATTTGATCCCGGTAATGTGATCGCGGTAATTTTATCCTAGTTATTATGCTCTGGTCATTTTAACCCCAGTAATTTGACCTCGATAATTTGAGCCCCAGTTTTTGATCCCGGTAATTTGACTCTGATAACTAATTTTGCATTCATTTAGCTTCTTGTGTCGCAATATACGCTTTCGAAGTCTGATGTTAGTGATACAGCATGTTCGTGTGAGTGATTTGGCAGTTCAAGAGTCAGTTCTTACAGCATATGATATATTTGTAGCTTATTTAACCGAGTGAAGCAAATTTGATTTTGTTAGGAGTTAGTAGGAAGATCTCTGGAGGTGATTCTGCCACCGCTATCAACGTAAATAAGGTGTACGGACAATTGTCGACGGACGATAATAAAGTTGTTGTAATAGAGATTCTGGTGCTAGGAGACACTCTACGCCCCTCAAAATACCCCCTTTAGATAAATAGGCTCCACCCCTCACGCCCACGTGATCGTCAGATTCTGGCAGCAAGTAGATTTCAACGTGATGTAGGGCAGTACTGAGAAACACTGTAATGTCCCGGACTGACTTTCACGAAACAGCTTGTGACAAAAACTCTAGTGATTGTAATCTACAATCGAATAAATTATTCCCGGCTCTAGTGTATTTCGTTAACCCATTTCTGCAGAGCAGCAACACAGTTGCCAGGTAAATTAATGTCCCATGAAAAAACATAAAAATTATGGATTGCCAGTTCTATCGAGCTCAGTAGTTTTATTCAAGTCCAATAAATGTTCAATATAAGTATAACACTGTTTGGTTGAATAGAATGGCTATTGATTAATTTCAAATCTCATTGATGACTGGTTCATTTCATGATATCTGGATTGCTATACTCATTAAATCGTAAGTTGTACATTATATTTTAATGCTATTTTTTTAATTTTACTGTGATATGGTGGGTGAAAGGTACTTCTTTTGTGCCATGTAAACTAAATTATTAATTACTCTACATTTGTAAATTATATGAAACAAAATATTTAGTGTGGTAACTATAGTTACCGCTCGGCAGTTTCAGAAACAAAATAATTAGTATGGTAACTATAGTTACCGCTTTGTGAGTTTCATTTCGATGTATTTATTGATTCAAATCAACTTCCATTGTTAATATTCATTTTAATAGTATTTTCATGAAATATTTTAATTTCAACTAATTTTTATTTTATTTTTCCCTAATTTATTGTTGTTTTGAAGGGAATGCAGAGAAAATTTTGAAAAATATTCGACTTTACTGGACATTTTGGACTTTCTGGGTACAATGATATTGGTCAATGATACTTGTTCCTATTGCCATGAGAATAGATACTATTAGCCTAATAACTATAGATGATTTCATTACTCAGATGATGGTAAATAAGTGTAGATTCTAAAAAGTGAGACCACAGTTACAACCTTTGAATAAAACAGCAAATATTGTCAAAGGTGAAGAACTTACAATGTTGACATCTTATTTAGAACCAAACGATAGCATCTATGGCTAACACTTGTAACTTTTATGTCTTTAGTAGTTGAATTCAATTTCAATAAATCTTAACAATTATATGTAAAGAGAAGCTAGAACAAAGCATTGTAGATGCCAGGAATGTGGCATCTACTTAGCTTGTATTTCTAAAATATATTCATATTTGTACATCCTAAGTGGAAAAAGGCATTCAATACTCAATAGAGAGATAATATTATGTTTTAGAAAGGAATGGAAACTATTATATTATTCAATTGCCTTAAACAATACTCTGAACATGAAATAATATTTTCGAAAAACGCTGCTGTTACTGCCGATTGTTAACTATAATTGAAAGGCCATATTTTCATATATGCCAATTGATTTTTCGAATGTGTTACTTAATGTGTTGAATAAATCCTATATAACTATTTTAAAGTATAAAATTCGAAAAAATGCTGCACAATAATTATCGGCATAAATGGGTAATTAGGACAAGTATTAAAAATAGAAAACTTCTCTTTATTTCCAACCATTTTGTCATAATGGATATTCAAATTTAGTTGATATTCAAATAGAAAGAAATCTAGTCTAAACTAAAGTATATTTCTATTGTGTTGTTTTTCATGATTTGATAGACACTTCTATTGTAAATCAATAATAAAGTATTGTAAATAAGCTGTTTTGTGATTGTTAGAAACAATATTTCTATAGTATATTAGTACAATTATTATATGAAATGGAGGAATAGTAATCATTATTGGGATTGCTCCCAAAATTATTATATTTTTGAAATTTGATGAATATATAAATTATTGCACGAGGAATCTTTATTGTTCATAGTTAAAATAACTTTTTATTCATAGAAAACGAGATAGGGAGAACACGTGATTTTAGGGGGCGGGGCGCAAGAAATGTATCTCCTCCGTCAAATATTTTTTCTTGTGACAGTCCTAAAAATTTCTACTCTCGTTATTTCTTTTTGGGAGTCAAACTGCATCTCTTAGGAAAATTATTTTCGTATTTTTTTGTTTTTGCGCAATCATACTTTTGACACCATTTACTATAAAAACAATTGCATCAGTATTGCATTAATAATTTGAACATATCACTAAATATATGGAAAATGTATACAAAGACAATGGAATCTATAAAAATATTATAGCGTTAGTAGTTTTTGATATACCACTATGCTGATATACGGAAATTTAAAAACTCGCCTGATTATATCAAATCTGCAGATAAACTTTCGGTGTTTGAAAATAATCTGGAGAAATTTAATGAAGAGGATTATAGGTGAATTTAATTTTGTATTCTTGTTTGTTTCTGTGTCTTTGTAAGCATGACTGCATTTCAAATCTCGTTGTTTTATAAATAAGGATCTTGAAAATGATTATTCTCCTGTTTTAATGCGTTTTGTCCACAACGTTTTTTTTTACTTATAGTGGCTTGAATTCTATGTATATTTGTATACTCTTTTTCTCAATAAATACTATCATTATCACATTAATTCATAGTTGAGTTTCGCTTTTTTAGGACCCACCCTGAATAGAGAGATTATTTTTTAGTTCGATGAAGATATTTCAATTCAAGATCTTAGATAATAAAGTGTGTCCACTGCCACCAATATTATGCATAATCTTACACAATGATTAGTAACATGCAGATTCAATGGCAGTACTACATTTTGAATCACTGTATTAGTATCACTATCAGTAACATCAATGCATCACTTTGACTCGAAGTCAGTTCAAGTCAAACTTCTCCAGTCACCAACACATCACTCTGGAGCACTTACCATCCTCACTCTATGAAGACTGCGAGTAAACTGAAGTATGAATCTTAGACTCCAACGTATTCGAAAATTAAGCCACACACAAATCCATTGGTAATGAAACTTGAGCTACTTTTTAGGGGAGAAACTCTACCGAGGAGAGATGAATGACATTAATTTACAGGACATTATACTAAAATGAAGTAAACATCAAATGAAGTAAACATCAAATGAAGTAAACATCAAATAAAGTCAACATCAAATGAAGTAAACATCAAATGAAGTAAACATCAAATGAAGTAAACAACAAATGAAGTAAACATCAAATGAAGTAAACAACAAATGAAGTAAACATCAAATGAAGTAAACAACAAATGAAGTAAACATCAAATGAAGTAAACAACAAATGAAGTAAACATCAAATGAAGTAAACATCAAATGAAGTAAACATCAAATGAAGTCAACATCAAATGAAGTAAACATCAAATGAAGTAAACATCGAATGAAGTAAACATCAAATGAAGTAAACATCAAATGAAGTAAACCACAAATGAAGTAAACATCAAATGAAGTAAACATCAAATGAAGTAAACATCAAAGGAAGTAAACAACAAATGAAGTAAGCAACAAATGAAGTAAACATCAAATGAAGTAAACATCAAATGAAGTAAACATCAAATGAAGTAAGCAACAAATGAAGTAAACATCAAATGAAGTAAACAACAAATGAAGTAAACATCAAATGAAGTAAACATCAAATGAAGTAAACATCAAATGAAGTAAACAACAAATGAAGTAAACATCAAATGAAGTAAACATCAAATGAAGTAAACATCAAATAAAGTAAACAACAAATGAAGTAAACATCAAATGGAGTAAACATCAAATGAAGTCAACATCAAATGAAGTAAACATCAAATGAAGTAAACATCAAATGAAGTAAACAACAAATGAAGTAAACATCAAATGAAGTAAACAACAAATGAAGTAAACATCAAATGAAGTAAACAACAAATGAAGTAAACATCAAATGAAGTAAACAACAAATGAAGTAAACATCAAATGAAGTAAACATCAAATGAAGTAAACATCAAATGAAGTCAACATCAAATGAAGTAAACATCAAATGAAGTAAACATCGAATGAAGTAAACATCAAATGAAGTAAACATCAAATGAAGTAAACATCAAATGAAGTAAACATCAAATGAAGTAAACATCAAATGAAGTAAACATCAAAGGAAGTAAACAACAAATGAAGTAAGCAACAAATGAAGTAAACATCAAATGAAGTAAACATCAAATGAAGTAAACATCAAATGAAGTAAGCAACAAATGAAGTAAACATCAAATGAAGTAAACAACAAATGAAGTAAACATCAAATGAAGTAAACATCAAATGAAGTAAACATCAAATGAAGTAAACAACAAATGAAGTAAACATCAAATGAAGTAAACATCAAATGAAGTAAACATCAAATAAAGTAAACAACAAATGAAGTAAACATCAAATGGAGTAAACATCAAATGAAGTAAACATCAAATGAAGTAAACAACAAATGAAGAAAACATCAAATGAAGTAAACATCAAATGAAGTAAACATCAAATGAAGTAAACATCAAATGAAGAGAACATCAAATGAAGTAAACAACAAATGAAGTAAACAACAAATGAAGTAAACAACAAATGAAGTAAACATCAAATGAAGTAAACAACAAATGAAGTAAACAACAAATGAAGTAAACATCAAATGAAGTAAACATCAAATGAAGTAAACATCAAATGAAGTAAACATCAAATGAAGTAAACAACAAATGAAGTAAACATCAAATGAAGTAAACATCAAATGAAGTAAACAACAAATGAAGTAAACAACAAATGAAGTAAACCACAAATGAAGTAAACATCAAATGAAGTAAACATCAAATGAAGTAAACATCAAAGGAAGTAAACAACAAATGAAGTAAGCAACAAATGAAGTAAACATCAAATGAAGTAAACATCAAATGAAGTAAACATCAAATGAAGTAAGCAACAAATGAAGTAAACATCAAATGAAGTAAACCACAAATGAAGTAAACATCAAATGAAGTAAACATCAAATGAAGTAAACATCAAAGGAAGTAAACAACAAATGAAGTAAGCAACAAATGAAGTAAACATCAAATGAAGTAAACATCAAATGAAGTAAACATCAAATGAAGTAAGCAACAAATGAAGTAAACATCAAATGAAGTAAACAACAAATGAAGTAAACATCAAATGAAGTAAACATCAAATGAAGTAAACATCAAATGAAGTAAACAACAAATGAAGTAAACATCAAATGAAGTAAACATCAAATGAAGTAAACATCAAATAAAGTAAACAACAAATGAAGTAAACATCAAATGGCGTAAACATCAAATGAAGTAAACATCAAATGAAGTAAACAACAAATGAAGAAAACATCAAATGAAGTAAACATCAAATGAAGTAAACATCAAATGAAGTAAACATCAAATGAAGAGAACATCAAATGAAGTAAACAACAAATGAAGTAAACAACAAATGAAGTAAACAACAAATGAAGTAAACATCAAATGAAGTAAACAACAATTGAAGTAAACAACAAATGAAGTAAACATCAAATGAAGTAAACATCAAATGAAGTAAACATCAAATGAAGTAAACATCAAATGAAGTAAACAACAAATGAAGTAAACATCAAATGAAGTAAACATCAAATGAAGTAAACAACAAATGAAGTAAACAACAAATGAAGTAAACATCAAATGAAGTAAACATCAAATGAAGTAAACAACAAATGAAGTAAACATCAAATGAAGTAAACATCAAATGAAGTAAACATCAAATGAAGTAAACATCAAATGAAGTAAACATCAAATGAAGTCAACATCAAATGAAGTAAACAACAAATGAAGTAAACATCAAATGAAGTAAACAACAAATGAAGTAAACATCAAATGAAGTAAACAACAAATGAAGTAAACATCAAATGAAGTAAACATCAAATGAAGTAAACATCAAATGAAGTCAACATCAAATGAAGTAAACATCAAATGAAGTAAACATCGAATGAAGTAAACATCAAATGAAGTAAACATCAAATGAAGTAAACCACAAATGAAGTAAACATCAAATGAAGTAAACATCAAATGAAGTAAACATCAAATGAAGTAAACATCAAATGAAGTAAGCAACAAATGAAGTAAACATCAAATGAAGTAAACATCAAATGAAGTAAACATCAAATGAAGTAAGCAACAAATGAAGTAAACATCAAATGAAGTAAACATCAAATGAAGTAAACATCAAATGAAGTAAACATCAAATGAAGAAAACATCAAATAAAGTAAACAACAAATGAAGTAAACATCAAATGAAGTAAACATCAAATGAAGTAAACATCAAATAAAGTAAACAACAAATGAAGTTAACATCAAATGGAGTAAACATCAAATGAAGTAAACATCAAATGAAGTAAACAACAAATGAAGTAAACATCAAATGAAGTAAACATCAAATGAAGAGAACATCAAATGAAGTAAACATCAAATGAAGTAAACATCAAATGAAGTAAACATCAAATGAAGAGAACATCAAATGAAGAGAACATCAAATGAAGTAAACATCAAATGAAGAGAACATCAAATGAAGTAAACAACAAATGAAGTAAACAACAAATGAAGTAAACAACAAATGAAGTAAACAACAAATGAAGTAAACATCAAATGAAGTAAACATCAAATGAAGTAAACAACAAATGAAGTAAACAACAAATGAAGTAAACATCAAATGAAGAAAACATCAAATGAAGTAAACATCAAATGAAGAAAACATCAAATGAAGTAAACATCAAATGAAGTAAACATCAAATGAAGTAGACAACAAATGAAGTAAACAACAAATGAAGTAAACAACAAATGAAGTAAACATCAAATGAAGTAAACATCAAATGAAGTAAACAACAAATGAAGTAAACATCAAATGAAGTAAACATCAAATGAAGTAAACATCAAATGAAGTAAACATCAAATGTAGTAAACATCAAATGAAGTAAACATCAAATGAAGTAAACAACAAATGAAGTAAACATCAAATGAAGTAAACATCAAATGAAGTAAACATCAAATGAAGTAAACATCAAATGAAGTAAACATCAAATGAAGTAAACATCAAATGAAGTAAACATCAAATGAAGTAAACATCAAATGAAGTAAACATCAAATGAAGTAAACAACAAATGAAGTAAACATCAAATGAAGTAAACATCAAATGAAGTAAACAACAAATGGAGTAAACATCAAATGAAGTAAACATCAAATGAAGTAAACATCAAATGAAGTAAATATCAAATGAAGTAAACATCAAATGAAGTAAACATCAAATGAAGTAAACATCAAATGAAGTAAACATCAAATGAAGTAAACATCAAATGAAGTAAACAACAAATGAAGTAAACATCAAATGAAGTAAACAACAAATGAAGTAAACATCAAATGAAGTAAACATCAAATGAAGTAAACATCAAATGAAGTAAACATCAAATGAAGTTAACATCAAATGAAGTAAACAACAAATGAAGTAAACATCAAATGAAGTAAACATCAAATGAAGTAAACATCAAATGAAGTAAACATCAAATGAAGTAAACATCAAATGAAGTTAACATCAAATGAAGTAAACAACAAATGAAGTAAACATCAAATGAAGTAAACATCAAATGAAGTAAACAACAAATGAAGTAAACAACAAATGAAGTAAACATCAAATGAAGTAAACAACAAATGAAGTAAACATCAAATGAAGTAAACATCAAATGTAGTAAACATCAAATGAAGTAAACACCAAATGAAGTAAACATCAAATGAAGTAAACATCAAATGTAGTAAACATCAAATGAAGTAAACATCAAATGAAGTAAACATCAAATGAAGTAATCATCAAATGAACTAAACATCAAATATAGTAAACATCAAATGAAGTAAACATCAAATGAAGTAAACATCAAATGAAGTAAACATCAAATGAAGTAAACATCAAATGAAGTAAACATCAAATGTAGTAAACATCAAATGAAGTAAACAACAAATGAAGTAAACATCAAATGAAGTAAGCATCAAATGAAGTCAACATCAATAAGAATAGGAGCAGAATATTGGTCGTTTTTCCTTAGTTTACCGCAGTCTCGGCATTTCTGAGTAGCGCCGAGTAGATAATCCATACGCTCTGCTTTTAACAACCCTAATTTGACATGGCCTCCGCACTATACTGACGAAATAATCTGCCTAGATTTGAGGTGTTTAAATCAGCCGAAAACTCTTGCGAACTGAGCAATGAATAACTGTAGAGTTTACAGCAGTTCTAAATGGCCATTGACTCCCGAGATTAAAGTAGTATATAATTGTTCATAAACTATTCTAACAGCTTAATTAATATATATACTTACCTATAATGATATTCTGCAATATATATCTAATAATAAATACCAATTCTTATCAAAATAATGGAAATACTTATTTCTATTCATATATTTGATAGAAATAAATTTATTATTTTAGTATTGATAAATACATTATCAATAATTATATCTTCATTATTTGTATGAAAAGTGTAAAGTTCTTAGTAAGCTATATAATATGATTTTTTTAAATAATCTAATAAATTCAAAATATTTTTATTGCTTGTTAATGAAGGAAAACAAATCATGCCATAACAACTATAACAAGTGAATACTATTAAGTAAATTACAAGCCTTTAATCTATTTGAAACAAAATATTCTGTTCATCAATAAAAAAAATAAACTAATATTTATAATCATTTCGAATTACGTGGGAAGAAAATTAAAAAATTGATGCAGTCTCTGCTTGAATTATTTTTGTTTTCTTTGATTTATTACTAGAAAATTTCAAATATTTGCTAAATATTATCAAATGAAGTTAACATCAAATGAAGTAAACAACAAATGAAGTAAACAACAAATGAAGTAAACATCAAATGAAGTAAACATCAAATGAAGTAAACAACAAATGAAGTAAACAACAAATGAAGTAAACATCAAATGAAGTAAACAACAAATGAAGTAAACATCAAATGAAGTAAACATCAAATGTAGTAAACATCAAATGAAGTAAACATCAAATGAAGTAAACATCAAATGAAGTAAACATCAAATGTAGTAAACATCAAATGAAGTAAACATCAAATGAAGTAAACATCAAATGAAGTAAACATCAAATGAACTAAACATCAAATATAGTAAACATCAAATGAAGTAAACATCAAATGAAGTAAACATCAAATGAAGTAAACATCAAATGAAGTAAACATCAAATGAAGTAAACATCAAATGTAGTAAACATCAAATGAAGTAAACAACAAATGAAGTAAACATCAAATGAAGTAAGCATCAAATGAAGTCAACATCAATAAGAAAAGGAGCAGAATATTGGTCGTTTTTCCTTAGTTTACCGCAGTCTCGGCATTTCTGAGTAGCGCCGAGTAGATAATCTAAACGCTCTGCTTTTAACAACCCTAATTTGACATGGCCTCCGCACTATACTGACGAAATAATCTGCCTAGATTTGAGGTGTTTAAATCAGCCGAAAACTCTTGCGAACTGAGCAATGAATAACTGTAGAGTTTACAGCAGTTCTAAATGGCCATTGACTCCCGAGATTAAAGTAGTATATAATTGTTCATAAACTATTCTAACAGCTTAATTAATATATATACTTACCTATAATGATATTCTGCAATATATATCTAATAATAAATACCAATTCTTATCAAAATAATGGAAATACTTATTTCTATTCATATATTTGATAGAAATAAATTTATTATTTTAGTATTGATAAATACATTATCAATAATTATATCTTCATTATTTGTATGAAAAGTGTAAAGTTCTTAGTAAGCTATATAATATGATTTTTTTAAATAATCAAATAAATTCAAAATATTTTTATTGCTTGTTAATGAAGGAAAACAAATCATGCCATAACAACTATAACAAGTGAATACTATTAAGTAAATTACAAGCCTTTAATCTATTTGAAACAAAATATTCTGTTCATCAATAAAAAAAATAAACTAATATTTATAATCATTTCGAATTACGTGGGAAGAAAATTAAAAAATTGATGCAGTCTCTGCTTGAATTATTTTTGTTTTCTTTGATTTATTACTAGAAAATTTCAAATATTTGCTACGGAAACTGAAGTACAAAATAAATATAAGTAAATTTACTGAATAATGAAGTACTTATATTTTACTACGAATCATACTTTGATTTTTTTAATTATTATTTAAAATTTAATCTTATAGAATAATAAGGTAAAGTCCTAGTTGAGTGTAGCATGGCACGTAACTAGGACTGGGGTAATTTTATTATAAAATTAATGTATATAATTTATCATTCTATCAAATCATTTTAATAGTGACCGGTATATTCCACCCCGGTGAATTCCACCGCAGTTTATTCCATCCCACTTTACGGGTTAGGTTTGGTTAGTCATTAATACTAATCATTTATTAATATTTTGAATTATACTACCTAAGTAATTTCCATTATATTTTATAGAATTTAGCCTTCTTATATTTTCGTTTTGCTTATAATCGTTAACTTCGGCTGCAATCACATCTTCTTTTTACTCTTCCATCCGTGAGTCCAGCAACCACACAGAGAAAATACGAGGCAAATTGACTCGAGATTTTATTTTTCAAATTATCCCAAAACCGATCAAATATGTGAGTCATTTTGACTCGTCCTATTATTCTATCAAAAACAAGAGCCATATTGACTCCTAATTCATAGTCAGATTGACTCAGTTAGAGTCAGGAAGAGTCAATCAAGAAAAAATGCTCCAATATTTGAGTTTTGCGTGCATTGACTCAAGCGATGAGTCAGGTTGACTCGAAATTTTTCTCAGTGTACTGTTCGTTCTTTTAATAGTCAACATCCTAGGTAAGTGACTGCATTCACTGAGTAGCTATACTGCATACATGAGCTCTGTCAACGACAGATGTTAGTTGATTTTGATCGTGGAGCCAATAATTATAGTCCTTTGCATTAAATTTCATTTTGACGTCAGCGACATGGCCTTTGGCTCCGAAGTAGATTTTTAACCCCACTCCTAGATTTATAATTGTTCACTGGGGTGGAATATACCTAGAACCTTTTTAATTTGTTTCAATGATAAAACTTATAATAACCATGAAAAAATGCGAGATTATGCATTTTATTTTTTATAGTCGAAAATGTGTAACCATCCGATAACTCAGAACTTACCCTATATATTCAATTACATTTTGTTTGGTGATATCAATAATACATGATTTTCAAAGAATGAAAAAAAACATGTTCTACAAATTCAATCTCCTTATAAAAAATGTTATCTTCATAAATATTGCAGCTGTGTTCCATATTGTTCCATAATATAAAAATGAAGGGATAATTTAAATATGAAATAAATATTTAATATAAAATATTTACGAAAGATTTGTTTAGTTCAATTTTATCACCAATAAATGCACTCACACTGCCTATAAACATCTATTTTCTCATGCATTATTAAATTATTCGAAACTATATAATGTCTTTCGAAATATGTACACAAAATATAATCAGTTATTATTAATTATCAAGAATAAAAAATTAATTTGTTGTTCGATAATTAATACTATTTTCTGTGCAGTTTATTTACAAATCTTTAACGGGTCAATTTTGCACTCAAACTTTATTCCTCTTTATTCTAACAATTTACATATTGTTTTTGAATTCACTTACAAAAATGTTTTCTTCACTCGATTGGTATTTGTTGCAAGACAGTAACTGGTTTGGTGTTGCATTACTTTGCAATGATTCTCTTCAATAATGTTGCATTCGGGACAAAATAGGACATTCTCTTATTTCTGAATCAAAGGCCTCCGTGCCAACATTAAAAACCCTACTTTTTAATTACCGTAAAGATCATGTACTGGTTAATTAACTCCTCATTATATTGACTCGACAAACAATTCAACTAGGCAAATATAGAATCTTTTCACCTATCAGGAATTCATCAAATGCAAAGATTGAGTCTATTAAACTATGGACTTTTGTATGGAAAAATTGTGTAAAACACTTCATAATTCAGTTAGGGCGCATAATATAGCTTTTCAATGAAAAGTAAGTTATATAAGAGTGTTTACAGTAGTGGGCAGATGAAACATTTAATAAGATACTGAAATATTGATAATGTTTATGTTTCTCGCTTCACAACAAAAACAAATAGATGCAATAAAGTAACTTATATGAATAACAAATTATTTCTGAGAATGATTTGATGTATTTCTTATTTTCATTGTAGTCAATTTGATTCAGAAATAGTGTAAAATATGATATTGGGATTGCATGTCAATTTTATAAGATTTCAATGATAGATTTGCTCTGATAGAACATCAAAGAATTTCTTCGATGTTATTCTCTGATATTAAAAATAAGGTGAAAATAAGCTTTAGAATATCGTGCTCTTCAATATAAGAGATATTGATCAATTTCCAATTCTACAAAAAATAAATAAATTGATACATCAATGGATTCCATATAGCTATAGAACGTAACATTTTGTTACATAGAGAAACCGCAGATGAAAAACTATTTCTCGATAACCAGTTATTATTAGTTATTATTTTTCAATAAAATTAAAGTTTAGACAAAATAATTTTCCGACTATTGTAAACAAAATGTATTTATCATTGTATTCATTATGGTAAATAAAAAACGGATGCTAGTTTTGTATACGATCTGGGCATCATTTTCTATTCTAGTTCAGTATGCACATAGAGTTATGATAAACTACTCTAGAGAGAGGAAGTGTTGCAGCGATTGCAGGACGCTAAAGAAGACGGTGTAAAACCTTATTTTGATTCAGTTATATCATTTCTCCATTAAATTTTGTTTCAGTTATATCATTTCTCCATTAAACTGACGCTAGATTGCCAGTCACGTGACCCAAAAATAAGGATTTTCGCGTCCCAAGACGCGATATTATTTAGGCCACTGACTTTCCATATGAAAAAAGACACCCTCATATGATCTACATCCTACTAAACTTATGAATATAATTTAAAATAGGCCTAATGATTTCTAATTTTATTACTTCGAATGAATTGGAACAATATCAGACAAGTAAGCATTGAATATTAAAAATAAATTAATATAAATAATGTACAACAGATATTAATAATATTTGAATAAAAATAATATTTAAATATTATAATAATAAATGTAATATGTATATTCTTTCATTTCAATTCATTATTGATAATATATTGTATTTTCTTTCTTTTTAATTCATTATTGATAATATATTGTATTTTCTTTCTTTTTAATTCATTATTGATAATGTATTGTATTTTCTTTCTTTTTAATTCATTATTGATAATATATTGTATTTTATTTCTTTTTAATTCACTATTGATAAAATTTGTATTTTTTTTTCTTTTTAATTCATTATTGATAATATATTGTATTTTCTTTCTTTTTAATTCATTATTGATAATATATTGTATTTGCTTTCCTTTTTAATTCATTATTGATAATATATTGTATTTTCTTTCTTTTTAATTCATTATTGATAATGTATTGTATTATCTTTCTTTTTAATTCTCTATTGATAATATATTGTATTTTTTTTCTTTTTAATTCACTATTGATAAAATTTGTATTTTTTTTCTTTTTAATTCATTATTGATAATATTTTGTATTTTCTTTCTTTTTAATTCTCTATTGATAATATATTGTATTTTTTTTCTTTTTAATTCACTATTGATAAAATTTGTATTTTTTTTCTTTTTAATTCATTATTGATAATATATTATTTTTCTTTCTTTTGAATTTATTATATATAATATATTGTATTTTTTTATTCATTATTTTTTTTTTATTCAGATCCATAAAAGTTACAAGCTTGTGGAACAATAAAATATATCTAAATTAATAAAACATGATGAAAGTACTAAACTACCTAAAAGTAAAAAGAACGATGCAGTGGGGTAGCTTAAAATTAATCACTATATTTATTCCTACAGTATTCTTTAAAAAAAAATTAAATTTAAAATCTGACATGTAGCATTTCAAATTATCGGGTGTATTATTAAGAAGATGAATAGCCCTATAAACAATAAAATTTCTTTCTGCTTCAGTTCTAAAATTAGGTACATTAAAATGGGTAGATCTGGTTTGGTATGAGTGGGTTGGAATATATTCTCTAAAATAGGTATTAAAAATGTTAGTATTAAAAAATAAGGCATTACGAAAAAATTTCAATAAAAAATAATCAAAAACATCGTCAAATTTCCTTAAATTTAAATTCCTATATAAATCGTTATTTGACAAATAAAACCTACCATTAAAATATCTTTTTATATTTACTATAATTTTTAAACTACTGTTTAAAATAGTTATCAATGACCGGGACAGCGAATTAGAAGATTTTACATATTCTATAATAGATTGGATAAAAAGGAAGTAGGCTAGGGAATTGTACATTAAAACTAAAGATTTTCTATTACATTAAGGGGCTGCTGCATAAAAAATACCTTTAACCTGACTAAGTTTATTACATAGAAATGACATGTGTTCTTTAAAATTTAGTCTGTCGTCAACAAAAATGTCTAGATTTTTAAAATAATGAACATTTTCTAAAATTGCATTGTTAAAATATATATCAGGGAGAGTTAATTGTTTACGGGGATTAAAAATCATTATTCTTGAATTAAATATTTATAATATATTGTATTTACTTTCTGAATTGATTATTGATAATATATTGTATTTTCTTTTTTTTTTCATTATTGATAATATATTGTATTTTCTTTTTTTTCATTATTGATAATACATTGTATTTTCTTTTCTTTTTAATTCATTATTGATAATATATTGTATTTTCTTTCTTTTTAATTCATAATTAATAATATTTTGTATTTTTCTTTCTTTTTAATTCATTATTGATTATATATTGTATTTTCTTTCTTTTTAATTCATTATAGATAATAAATTGTACTTTCTTTCTTTTTAATTCATTATTGATAATTTATTGTATTTCCTTTCTTTTTAATTCATTAACTCGGATGGTAAATGACCCATTCTTTGTAAATATCGAGTACACTAAAGATGTTTCTTTGTACTTCAAATGTATAGCTTCTACCAGAGAGAAATTATTCTGCTTGTAATTTTCGCTTATCCCAAAACTCGAAAGAATATAAGTACAGTTAAATGGAACAAATAAGTATTCATTATTTAGCATTTCAGCAGTGTAAATATTAGGTTTGAACTAAATAGTATGTTGATGAATTCCATGAGAGATTTGAATCAGTCGAAAGGAAAATGGATACAATTTAAATAAAAATTCGTTTCAATCAAAATAAAAATTCGAATCAATACGAATATAAAACAGATTCAGTTCAAAGAAAAATGATTCTTTCCAATGAAAAACTTACCATAAATGTTTTCAGGTAAACCTGATTTCCTCTTTATTGTTGAGGTAAATTATATTTATTTATAATTAAAAAAAATCATATGTGCACATTTTATTTGGTTTTTGACTTTGTAGGAAAGAAAAGTTGCTCTGTGTGTATCAAGACAAGAAGACTGAAACTACACACATTTAATTTCTCTTTATGCACTTAATTAAGCTAATTATTTAGCTTCTAATAGGATATTTACCTGACAATCTGGTGATAATTGGAAGGGGGATTCCATTGATTTCCATTCACAAATAGTAAAAATAAATCTAATGAGTTACTTTGATCTAATTGTCCTTTTGTCACTTTATTCTAATGTATGTTATATAACCCTGCAACTAATACATTGTGTGTCTTTGTCTGTTGGTTTGTCTTTCTGTTGGTTTGTCTGTCTGTTGGTTGGTCTGTTTGTCTGTCTGTTTGTCTGTCTGTTGGTTTGTTTGTCTGTTGGTTTGTCTGTCTGTTGGTTGGTCTGTTTGTCTGTCTGTTGGTTTGTTTGTCTGTTGGTTTGTCTGTCTGTTGGTTGGTCTGTTTGTCTGTCTGTTGGTCTGTCTGTTGGTTTGTTTGTCTGTTGGTTTGTCTGTCTGTTTGTCAATCTGTTGTTTGTCTGTCTGTTGGTTTGTCTGTCTGTTGGTTTGTCTTTCTGTTGGTTTGTCTGTCTGTTTGTTGGTTTGTCTGTCTGTTGGTTTGTCTGTCTGTTGGTTTGTCTGTCTGTTGGTTTGTCTGTCTGTTGGTTTGTCTGTCTGTTTGTCTGTCTGTTGGTTTGTCTGTCTGTTAGTTTGTCTGTCTGTTGGTTTGTCTGTCTGTTGGTTTGTCTGTCTGTTGGTTTGTCTTTCTGTTGGTTTGTCTGTCTGTTGGTTGGTCTGTTTGTATGTCTGTTTGTCTGTCTGTTGGTTTGTTTGTCTGTTGGTTTGTCTGTCTGTTGGTTGGTCTGTTTGTCTGTCTGTTGGTTTGTTTGTCTGTTGGTTTGTCTGTCTGTTGGTTGGTCTGTTTGTCTGTCTGTTGGTCTGTCTGTTGGTTTGTTTGTCTGTTGGATTGTCTGTCTGTTTGTCTGTCTGTTGGTTTGTCTGTCTGTTGGTTTGTCTGTCTGTTGGTTTGTCTTTCTGTTGGTTTGTCTGTCTGTTTGTTAGTTTGTCTGTCTGTTGGTTTGTCTGTCTGTTGGTTTGTCTGTCTGTTGGTTTGTCTGTCTGTTTGTCTGTCTGTTGGTTTGTCTGTCTGTTAGTTTGTCTGTCTGTTGGTTTGTCTGTCTGTTGGTTTGTCTGTCGGTTGGTTTGTCTTTCTGTCGGTTTGTCTGTCTGTTTGTCTGTCTGTTGATTTGTCTTTCTGTCGGTTTGTCTATCTGTTGGTTTGTCTTTCTGTTGGTTTGTCTGTCTGTTTGTCTGTCTGTTGGTTTCTCTGTCTGTTGGTTTGTCTGTTGGTTTGTCTGTATGTTTGTTTGTCTGTCTGTTGGTTTGTCTGTTGGTTTGTCTGTCTGTTGGTTTGTCTTTCTGTTGGTTTGTCTGTCTGTTGGTTTGTCTGTTGGTTTGTCTGTCTGTTGGTTTGTCTTTCTGTTGGTTTGTCTGTCTGTTGGTTTGTCTGTTGGTTTGTCTGTCTGTTGGTTTGTCTTTCTGTTGGTTTGTCTGTCTGTTTGTTTGTCTGTCTGTTGGGTTGTCTGTTGGTTTGTCTGTCTGTTGGTTTGTCTGTCTGTTGGGTTGTGTGTCTGTCTGTTGGTTTGTTTGTCTGTTGGTTTGTCTGTCTGTTGATTTGTCTGTCTGTTGGTTTGTCTGTTTGTTGGTTTGTCTGTCTGTTGATTTGTCTGTCTGTTAGTTTGTCTGTCTGTTGGTTTGTCTGTCTGTTAGTTTGTCTGTCTGTTGGTTTGTCTGTCTGTTGGTTTGTCTGTCTGTTAGTTTGTCTGTCTGTTAGTTTGTCTGTCTGTTAGTTTGACTGTCTGTTGGTTTGTCTGTCTGTTGGTTTGTCTGTCTGTTAGTTTGTCTGTCTGCTAGTTTGTCTGTCTGTCCGTTTGTTTGTTTGTTGGTTTGTCTGTCTGTTAGTTTGTCTGTCTGTTAGTTTGTCTGTCTGTTAGTTTGTCTGTCTGTTAGTTTGTCTGTCTGTTAGTTTGTCTGTCTGTTAGTTTGTCTGTCTGTTGGTTTGTCTGTCTGTTGGTTTGTCTGTCTGTTAGTTTGTCTGTCTGCTAGTTTGTCTGTCTGTTCGTTTGTCTGTTTGTTGGTTTGTCTGTCTGTTAGTTTGTCTGTCTGTCTGTTTGTCTGTTTGTTGGTTTGTCTGTTTGTTGGTTTGTCTGTCTGTTGGTTTGACTGTCTGTTGGTTTGTCTGTTGGTTTGTCTGTATGTTTGTTGGTTTGTCTGTTTGTTGGTTTGTCTGTCTGTTGGTTTGTCTGTCTGTTGGTTTGTCTGTTGGTTTGTCTGTATGTTTGTTTGTCTGTCTGTTGGTTTGTCTGTTGGTTTGTCTGTCTGTTGGTTTGTCTTTCTGTTGGTTTGTCTGTCTGTTGGTTTGTCTGTTGGTTTGTCTGTCTGTTGGTTTGTCTTTCTGTTGGTTTGTCTGTCTGTTTGTCTGTCTGTTGGTTTGTCTGTCTGTTGGTTTGTCTGTTGGTTTGTCTGTATGTTTGTTTGTCTGTCTGTTGATTTGTCTGTCTGTTGGTTTGTCTGTTTGTTGGTTTGTCTGTCTGTTGATTTGTCTGTCTGTTAGTTTGTCTGTCTGTTGGTTTGTCTGTCTGTTAGTTTGTCTGTCTGTTGGTTTGTCTGTCTGTTGGTTTGTCTGTCTGTTGGTTTGTCTGTCTGTTAGTTTGTCTGTCTGTTGGTTTGTCTGTCTGTTGGTTTGTCTGTCTGTTGGTTTGTCTGTCTGTTAGTTTGTCTGTCTGTTAGTTTGTCTGTCTGTTGGTTTGTCTGTCTGTTGGTTTGTCTGTCTGTTGGTTTGTCTGTATGTTTGTTTGTCTGTCTGTTGGTTTGTCTGTTGGTTTGTCTGTCTGTTGGTTTGTCTTTCTGTTGGTTTGTCTGTCTGTTGGTTTGTCTGTTGGTTTGTCTGTCTGTTGGTTTGTCTTTCTGTTGGTTTGTCTGTCTGTTGGTTTGTCTGTTGGTTTGTCTGTCTGTTGGTTTGTCTTTCTGTTGGTTTGTCTGTCTGTTTGTTTGTCTGTCTGTTGGGTTGTCTGTTGGTTTGTCTGTCTGTTGGTTTGTCTGTCTGTTGGGTTGTGTGTCTGTCTGTTGGTTTGTTTGTCGGTTGGTTTGTCTGTCTGTTGATTTGTCTGTCTGTTGGTTTGTCTGTTTGTTGGTTTGTCTGTCTGTTGATTTGTCTGTCTGTTAGTTTGTCTGTCTGTTGGTTTGTCTGTCTGTTAGTTTGTCTGTCTGTTGGTTTGTCTGTCTGTTGGTTTGTCTGTCTGTTAGTTTGTCTGTCTGTTAGTTTGTCTGTCTGTTAGTTTGACTGTCTGTTGGTTTGTCTGTCTGTTGGTTTGTCTGTCTGTTAGTTTGTCTGTCTGCTAGTTTGTCTGTCTGTCCGTTTGTTTGTTTGTTGGTTTGTCTGTCTGTTAGTTTGTCTGTCTGTTAGTTTGTCTGTCTGTTAGTTTGTCTGTCTGTTAGTTTGTCTGTCTGTTAGTTTGTCTGTCTGTTGGTTTGTCTGTCTGTTGGTTTGTCTGTCTGTTAGTTTGTCTGTCTGCTAGTTTGTCTGTCTGTTCGTTTGTCTGTTTGTTGGTTTGTCTGTCTGTTAGTTTGTCTGTCTGTCTGTTTGTCTGTTTGTTGGTTTGTCTGTTTGTTGGTTTGTCTGTCTGTTGGTTTGACTGTCTGTTGGTTTGTCTGTTGGTTTGTCTGTATGTTTGTTGGTTTGTCTGTTTGTTGGTTTGTCTGTCTGTTGGTTTGTCTGTCTGTTGGTTTGTCTGTTGGTTTGTCTGTATGTTTGTTTGTCTGTCTGTTGGTTTGTCTGTTGGTTTGTCTGTCTGTTGGTTTGTCTTTCTGTTGGTTTGTCTGTCTGTTGGTTTGTCTGTTGGTTTGTCTGTCTGTTGGTTTGTCTTTCTGTTGGTTTGTCTGTCTTTTTGTCTGTCTGTTGGTTTGTCTGTCTGTTGGTTTGTCTGTTGGTTTGTCTGTATGTTTGTTTGTCTGTCTGTTGATTTGTCTGTCTGTTGGTTTGTCTGTTTGTTGGTTTGTCTGTCTGTTGATTTGTCTGTCTGTTAGTTTGTCTGTCTGTTGGTTTGTCTGTCTGTTAGTTTGTCTGTCTGTTGGTTTGTCTGTCTGTTGGTTTGTCTGTCTGTTGGTTTGTCTGTCTGTTAGTTTGTCTGTCTGTTGGTTTGTCTGTCTGTTGGTTTGTCTGTCTGTTGGTTTGTCTGTCTGTTAGTTTGTCTGTCTGTTAGTTTGTCTGTCTGTTGGTTTGTCTGTCTGTTGGTTTGTCTGTCTGTTGGTTTGTCTGTCTGTTAGTTTGTCTGTCTGTTAGTTTGTCTGTCTGTTAGTTTGTCTGTCAGTTGGTTTGTCTGTTTGTTGGTTTGTCTGTCTGTTAGTTTGTCTGTCTGCTAGTTTGTCTGACTGTTCGTTTTTCTGTTTGTTGGTTTGTCTGTCTGTTAGTTTGTCTGTCTGTTAGTTTGTCTGTCTGTTGGTTTGTCTGTCTGTTGGTTTATGTGCCGAGATTTAAAAAAATGGGAGATAAAATAAAAAATGTGTTACATTACAATAAGAACCGAGATTACAAAAATCCCAGATTACAAAAATCCCAGATTACAAAAATCCCAGATTACAAAAATCCCAGATTACAAAAATACCAGATTACAAAAATCACAGATTACAAAAATCCCAGATTACAAAAAATCCCAGATTACAAAATCCCAGATTACAAAAATCCCAGATCACAAAAATCCCAGATTACAAAAATCCCAGATTACAAAATCCCAGTTTACAAAAATCCCAGATTATAGAAATCACAGATTACAAAAATTATTAGCTAAATTTATAGCTAACTATGTTCTATGTTGTAAATTTTGATTTCTGTTTGTGTTTAACTTTGTTTAAAAGTTTAGTTCTTCGTTTTTTTCTGTTATGTTTAATTGTTCAAGATTGTGTTTCAGAAATACATAAAGTTCCATTTAAGTACCATCAGTTGGCATTAAAATAGAAAAAGTTCAGAGTTATCGAACGATATCCCATTTTCGAATTTTGATCCTGTAAAAGAAAAATATTAAACATCCTCTCCAGGCTCCAAGAAAAATATGAACTAATTACATAATATAATAGAACTAATATATTACTATTAATATTCTAAATTTACTCGAAACGATACCTTTACCGAAAACCAAAAGTGCAAGATACCAATTGGCAGTTGTGACACGAGGCTACTTATAGACAAAGAATTCAATTTAAGAATGCTCTTTGTGTTATAGATTTAGATAACTTGTTTTGGCCTACCCTTATATTTTGTACGCTACTGAACATTTCGAAAAAACTAGTTAATTGTTGAACTATAGAGAGATGGTAGATGATTTAAACTAGCGATATACATGTACCAATAACTATCAATAGACAAATAAGGCACAGAAATGTTCAAACGATGTCATTGATATGTATTACCACTGAAGCAAACGATGCAGCAATAAATTAATTTTAACTAAACAAGTATTGAACATGAACAAAATTTCGTATAATATTATATCCAAGATTTAACTTATTTAATATTACCTCTTTTTTTATCTTCTACTCTCTTACGAGTCTACAGCTACAGTGACTATACATCTCATAAATTTGATGTTTCTTATTAGGCATTTAGCTTGAAACTGATTGTCAAGGATTAAAACTAGGGATATATAATTATCAATTGAGAAATAGGACACAAGAATGTTTTCTGGGAGGATTTTATCCGGGGGGATATTTCCCGGGGGGATTATTTCCGCGGGGGTTTTTCCTGCCGGGGGATTTTTTACTCCAGGGGATTTTTTCCGGATACCCCAGTGTTAACCCAAGTGTAGTTTGAGGACCCCAAATTGAGCTGGGGTCTTTAAACTACACTTTATCCCAATTTTGTTATTACTTTAAAAAAAATCAAATAACTGTAAAATAATTTGGTATTATTGAGTAGTTCTGGTTTAGTATTAAAGTTGTAAAATGATTGGAATTTATTAAATAGTTTTACTTACCATTTTTCTATTTTGTAATTTGATCGTTTGATACATTATTCTGTTAAAGACATGTTTGGTAACATTAGAGTGTGTTAATATCCATTTTTTCGAAAATTTGTCGACGAAATGTCTTGTCGACGAATTGTCCGGTCGACGAAACGTCTTGTCGACGAAATGTCTGTCGATGAAACGTCTGTCGACGAAACGTTTGTCAACCCTTTCCACATAATATCTAGAAGATATCTAATTGGATTAATTTAAAGATATGGTGAAATTCCTACCATACCATATATCTCGCGCACGGTTGACGGACACTTGGCCGAAGGACATTTGGCCGAACGGACATTTTGCCGAAATATTTACATTTTGTAAAATATGTGATAGTGATGTTATTCTATATAATAAAAATAATAACTTCAAATAATATAATAACTATAAATAAAATGTTCAAAAGTATGAAGTGAAGCTTTTTTCCACCGTTTGTATTTACTATGAAATCAATGATTATGAAAAAATTCAAATCGTTAAGAACAATATACATATGATCACAGTTGGTAATAAGGATACACATTATGTACGCATTAAAATTAAATGTATTTTTTATAAAATTATTTCAAATTCGAGGAAATGAAAAAATCATTAATTTTATTGAATTAACCGAAGGCTGGTGTTCGTAATATGGAAACTATTAAAATTTAATTTCCTTTTAATAAAATAACTCTCAATTCAATGTAAATAATAATTACCTTCGCAGAATGCGGGAAGGTCATATTATGACCTCTGCTAATTTGACTTCTGGTAATTTGATTTATGGTAATTTGACCACTGGTAATTTACCCCCTGGTAATTTTAACCTTGGTAATTATACCCCTGGTAATTTGACCCCTGGTAATTTGACCCCTGGTAATTTGACCACTAGTAATTTGACCCATAGTAATTTTTACCCCCTGGTAATTTGAACCCCGAGTAATTTGACCCCTGGTAATTTGACCTCTGGTAATTTGACCCCAGGTAATTTGACCCCTGGTAATTTGACCCTCTGGTAATTTGACCTCTGGTAATTTGACCCCTGGTAATTTTACTCCCTGGTAATTTGACACCCTGAGTAATTTGACCCCTGATAATTTCACCCCTGGTAATTTGACCTCTATTTATTTTGCTCTCTGTTAATTTGACCCCCTGAGTAATTTGACCCTCTGGTAATTATTCTCTGGAACAAGAAGAGATAAACTATGAGTTACTACGCATTATTCGATTCGCAAAATTGCGGAAAGTTATGTTCGGGAACCATTTCATCATATTTTGATAACGATCAGGTCAAAGGACAACGTCAATATCATTTATAATTTTAAAACTTTTCAACTAACTTGCCTGCAATTTGGTGCAACAATTGGTCATTATCCAGGATCCATTTGGTTAGATTTTGGGAGTGATCGGGTCAAAGGTCAACGTCAAGGTCCTTTTTAACTCATTTATAATCGGTGGTGAAGGTATGCGCTCTACAAGTGCCGGTTTTTAATTTTATTCGAGATATTTGTTTCCTTCTTGGAAATCTTAATTAATTGATAATGTTATTAGTGAGAAAATCTACGGAAAATATGATTATCTTTTCATTTTGTCATAGAAATTAATTTGAATAATTCAATATTCTAATTTTTTCCATTCTGGTCGAAATCTTCATAGATAATCAAAATATAACCTCTCTAATAAGTCTATATAATTAGGACACTGATAATGAATATTGAATTATACCTATAACGACATTAACATCGATGATTATGTTGGGTAACTCTTATATAATACTCATAGATGATTAAGCTGAGCCGTTCTTAATTCCCATCGATGATAAGTTGGGTCCCATGATAACTTTTCATATGATTAATAATGATAAGTTTTGAGACATAGCACCCAACTGATTCATGTGTACGTATGTTCGTTTGTATGTTCGTTTGTATGTTTGTTTGTATGTTCGTTTGAATGTTCGTTTGTATGTTCGTTTATATGTTCTTTTGTATGTTCGTTTGTATGTTCGTTTGTAAGTTTCTTTTGTATGTTCGTTTGTTTGTTCTTTTGTATGTTCGTTTGTATGTTCGATTGTATGTTCGTTTGTATGTTCGTTTGTATGTTCGATTGTATGTTCGTTTGCATGTTCGTTTGTATTTTCGCTAGAATGTTCGTTTGTATGTTTCTTTTGTATGTTCGTTTGTATGTTCGTTTGTTTGTTCGTTTGCATGTTCGTTTGTATGTTCGTTTGTATGTTCGTTTTTATGTTCGTTTCTATGTTCGTTTTTATGTTCGTTTTTATGTTCGTTTGTATGTTCGTTTGTATTTTCGTTTGAATGTTCGTTTTTATGTTCGTTTTTATTTTCGTTTGTATGTTCGTTTTTTATGTTCGTTTGTATGTTCGTTTGCATGTACGTTTGTATGTTCGTTTTTATATTCGTTTCGTGACCGGTAAAATCCTCCGTGGATAGTTCCACCAGGAAAATTCCACCAGTGTTAAATTCAACAAGTGGAAAATTCCACCAGTGTTAAATTCAACAAGTGGAAAATTCCACCATTCTGAAAATATATACAGGGTGGACCACAAGAAAGTAAGTATACACGAATTTACCTGCTTATAACTTTTTTGGAACAAAACAAGATCATTTAATTCTGTGTTTTGTATTATGTTCAGAAAAGTGATTTTATCATCGTTGTTTGAAAATTACTGGGGAAAATGTTAGTTGCACTAGACAGTTTTCAATGTAAAAATCATACTAAATCATAAAAATATTGTTTTTATTTTGTTACACAATTTTTTATGATTTAGAATTATTTGCACAGTTTGAATTTAGAAATTATTCCGAAACTTATATTGTTTAACCTACCTTTTTACCACTGATTTTAAACACAACGCTGAGAAGAGAGAAATATTACCAATATAACGCTATTTGATAGAGTGATGAAAAACACTTTTAGAACATAATGCAACAGGGTGAGAGATTTGAAATATTTTGATTATAAGCAATTAAATTCCGATATACTTTTTTGCCGTTCACCCTGTACAAACTATCAAAGTTACAAATTTTCTAAAAACATTGTATTATTTTTTACTTTTTCTGTATCTATCATGAAAACTATTATAAATTAAGACAAAAATTAAACATCCTACAGCGAATTAATAAAAAAGAAAATAAAAAGGGCTTGCGCAAGCACGAAATACACAAATTTCATAATAGGAATAATTTATTTCCATAAGGTAGTAGTAAAAATATAATCAAATCCTACAATTTTTCATTCAATTAACGTTTTTTTCTCATTCACTCTTTCATTCATGAAAATACATCTTCATCACCAATCACGATGTCTTCTACAAAATGTGCATTTTTTTTGCAGAAACCATTTTGCAAAATTTAGGCGGTGCGGTAAATCAGTTCTAAAGGTGGCTACACACGTTCATGCAAACTTGACAAGTTTACTTGCGCAAGTATTGGATTATTTCTTTTCGCCACCACACGATACAAGTATACTTGTACAAGCCCCCTGTTGAAATTGTAACTATGTCGAGTTCAGATGATGACGTGCTTGTTTCGACAGCTTTTTGTCCTGTACATGAACGAAAATGTCAAAAGAAGAAACGGAATGAGCGGTGTAAAGAGTGGTTGAAAAGAAGAAAAAATTTCTCAAGTGAAAAAAGATTTTAGTTGAATGTTAGAATAATGGAAATACGTTTAATTTATTTAAAATTAAGTTTCTATACATATATAAACCAGTACCTATACTTTCTAAATTGAAAACAATTTTACTTTCCTTCTATCAAAATTATTTTTTGTCTGTTTCACTACAAACGATCTCAACAATATGAGAAATTGCCTTCAAATTATAGAATTCATTAGATATATATGTAGAAATAAACTCATTATATTTTACATTCATCGTAATTGTTCTCAAGTCTTCAATATCCTCAGTACACACGCTACGTTTCACTTGCACAAGTCAGACTTGCACAGGTGACAGGATTCAAATTCATTCATGTCTCAAGTCACTTGTGCAAGTCTCGTCCTACAGACCCTCAAGTTTGCTTGCACAAAATACTTGTGCAAGTAGACTTGCCAAGTATGCATGAACGTGTGTAGCCACTTAAGAGTTCGAGCCATACATGCTTCTTGAAAGGATGATATCTCAAATCAAGTTAAACAAATAAATGAAATTTATCTTAAATGATATCTAATTCTTACCATCTGATAGATATTTTTGGGTTCTCAATAAACTGTTCATGAAAAAGATTAATGTTTTCATGTGTTCATTCTTTTCTACTGCAACATGATCACTTTTTTTTCAAATTTAAAAAAGAGGTTTCTTCAGTTTTGAACTTATTAACATTTGACAATGTTGTTTTATAGTTGTTGGAAATCATTCCAGAAAGCGTTGTTCAAAATGAGGTTGAACCTGTGTAAAACTTACAGTGTTGAAAAATTGTCACAACAAAAACACTGTTCTTTTGAAAGCTGCATTTTGAGGGTTTCGAATTGGAGATAAAAATTAACGGCGAAATGATTTTATAAAGATATCAATTTTACCTTCAAAAACCAACTTTCATATGGTAATTATTTGTTTCATTTTATCGTATTTGTTACAAAAAATAATAGAATTTAATGTTTTTAAATCCATATAAAATGAACTATACCTCCTATGATTTTTTTTTCATTTATTCCGTGCTCGCGCAAGCTCTTTTTATTTACTTTTTTTTAATGTTTTTAATTTTTGACGTAACTCTTAAGAAATTAGGAAAGATGCAGAAAAAGTAAATGAATAAAACTGTGTTTTTAGAAAATTTCTAGCTTTGATATTTTGTAAAATAAACTAGTTTGAATATGGGTTTTCTTTTTTTATGCGCCACCCTGTATAAGTGAATTTACTCACCTATTTCACTTGCAATCAGTTGAATGATGTCTTAAAATGTACTTACTCAAGTTATGTATGATAAACTAGAAGACTAGATAAGACTAGAAGACTACAGCGCATACCTTCGCCGCCACCTATAAATGACATTCACTGAATCATTGTAACCAGACATATACTATAACTTTAAGTAGTGAGAATTTAGCGAGATGAGAGAAATGAGAGAAGTGAGAGAAATGAGAGAAGTGAGTGAAATGAGAGAAGTGAGTGAAATGAGAGAACTTAGTGAAATGAGAGAAGTGAGTGAAATGAGAGAAATGAGTTAAATGAGAGAAGTGAGTCAAATCAGAGAAGTGAGTTCACACGAGAGTATTCATCAAGTACTCTCACTACTCTTCACTCATTACTGTATATATCACACCTATCAACTACAGTTGTAACGATGTTCACTTCTCTCATATCACTAAATTCTCTCATTTCATTAAGTTCTCATTTCACTCAATTCTTTCAGTTCACTCACTTCTCTCATTTCACTCACTTCTCTCTTTTCACTCACTCTTCTCATTTCAATCACTTCTCTCATTTCACTTACTTCTCTCATTTTACTCACTTCTCACATTTCACTCACTTCTCTCATTTCACTCATTTCTCTCATTTCACTCAATTCTCTCATTTCACTACTCTCGCTCTTCTTCTCTCATTTCACTTCTCTCATTACAATTCTCTCATTTCACTTCTCTCATTTCATTTCTCTCATTTCATTTCTCTCATTTCATTTCTCTCATTTCATTTCTCTCATGTCATTTCTCTCATTTCATTTCTCTCATTTCATTTCTCTCAATACATTTCTCTCATTTCATTTCTCTCATTTCACTTCTCTCATTACTATTCTCTCATTTCATTTCTCTCATTTCATTTCTCTCATGTCATTTCTCTCATTTCATTTCTCTCATTTCATTTCTCTCATTTCATTTCTCTCATTTCATTTCTCTCACATTTCTCTCATTTCATTTCTCTCATTTCATTTCTCTCATTTCATTTCTCTCATTTCATTTCTCTCATTTCAATTCTCTCATTTCATTTCTCTCATTTCATTTTTCTCATTTCATTTCTCTCATGTCATTTCTCTCATTTCATTTCTCTCATTTCATTTCTCTCATTTCATTTCTCTCATTTCATTTCTCTCATTTCATTTCTCTCATTTCATTTTTCTCATTTCATTTCTCTCATGTCATTTCTCTCATTTCATTTCTCTCATTTCATTTCTCTCATTTCATTTCTCTCATTTCATTTCTCTCATTTCATTTCTCTCATTTCAATTCTCTCATGTCATTTCTCTCATTTCATTTCTCTCATTTCATTTCTCTCATTTCATTTCTCTCATTTCATTTCTCTCATTTCACTACTCTCGCTCATCTTCTCTCATTTCACTTCTCTCATTACAATTCTCTCATTTCACTTCTCTCATTTCATTTCTTCATTTCATTTCTCTCATGTCATTTCTCTCATTTCATTTCTCTCATTTCAATTCTCTCATTTCATTTCTCTCATTTCATTTCTCTCATTTCATTTCTCTCATTTCATTTCTCTCATGTCATTTCTCTCATGTCATTTCTCTCATTTCATTTCTCTCATTACTAATATAATGTTATTAGTGCAGAGCTTCCTATGTGTAATATCGGAGGCCCATAGAATTTAATCTTTAAATTAAACTTTTTTTTTTTAAATTAAACTTTAACTATTTTAAATATAATTTGACTTATTTTAAATCAACTTATATTATTTTTAATTAACCTCGAATTGTTTTAAATTAAAGTTAAAAATGTGTAGTGGCTTGTATAATATTCAAAATTTCTTCAATTTTTTCAAGGAAGCTAAAGCTAAGCTAAATTAGATGAAAAAACTTACCTGCGATAACATTCGTCATATTCAACAGAACTTCATTTCTCCTATTCAGTATACATCTAGCCATGAGTGACGAAGGTTGTTTCATATTTCGCCCATAGACGATTCCACAGTAAGTTGTGAGCGCGTTAAATCACCATTTCTTCTAATCTACAGAATTTCAATTTTATGGTTCAACAATGGACTATCCAAATGATATTGAATTGCACGTGGATCAAATTCAATTTCACATGGATCAATTTTATTAAAATTGGATCAAATGTACCTTTAATAGTTCTAGTTAATTGATCCAAATGGAATAATATTTGATCCAAGTGAAATTGAATTTGATATAAGATAAGATTTTATCATTCCGATACTACCAAAATTTCACGATTTACCATTCGACGAAAATCCAAATAACAAAAGAAATACGGATACCAAAAATTCGGGTTACTATAAATGGGAGATACAGAAACAGCGGAAAATAAAAAATACGAGATAGAAAATACGAGAAATAAAAAATCTGGGATAGAAAAAATGCGGGATTTAAATAAAATTTGGATTCAAAATAAATGAGAGATTTAAAAAAATACATAGCAATGCCACATTTTTGAAATCCCGCATTTTTTGAAATCCCGCATTTTTGAAATAAAACTTGTTTATTTTACATCATATCAAACCTAGAAATTTTCTAAAAACACTGTTTTATTTGTTCACTTTTTTTGTATCTATCTTGATAATTTTTTAAGAGTTACGACAAAAATTAAACATCCAGAAGCGAATTGAAAATATGTAAATAAAAAGGGCTTGCGCGAGGACGAAATATACGAAAAAAAATCATAAGAGGTATCAATTCATTTTATATGGATTTAAAAACAATAAATTCTACTACTTTTTGTAACAAAAAAATAAAAAAATGAATTACCATTTGAAATTTTTTTTTTTGAGATAAAATTGATATCTTTATAAAATTATTTCACCGTTAATTTGTATCTCCAATTCGAAACCCTCAAAATGCAACTTTCAAAAGAACAGAGTATTTGTTGTGACAATTTTTTTTAAACACTGGAAGTTTTACACAGGTTCAACCTCATTTTGAACAACGCTTTCGGGAAAGATTTCCACCAACTATGAAACCACATTGACAAATGTTAATAAGTTCAAAACTGAAGAAACCACTATAAATTTGAACAAAAAGTGATCATGTTGCAGGAGAAAAGAATGAACACATGAAAACATTAATCTTTTTCATGAACAGTTTATTGAGAATCCAAAAATATCAATAAGAAAATAAGGACCGAATTGTTAAACACGATGTGTGAAGTATCGTCCTTTCAAGAAGCAGTTAAGGCTCGAACTCTTAGAACTGATTTACCGCACGTCTAAATTTTGCAAAATTGTTTCTGCAAAGAAATGCACATTTTGTGGAAGATATCGTGATTGGTGATAAAGATGCATTTCCATGAATAAAAGAGTCGATAACAAAAACGTTAATTGAATTTTTTTAACTATTACCATATGGAAATAAATTATTCCTATTATGAACTTTTTTGAGTTTTTCTTCCTCGCGCAAGCCCTTTTTATTCACCTTTTTTTTATTCGCTGCAGGATGTTTAACTTTTGTCTAAACTCTTAACAGATTATCAAAATAAATGCAAAAAAAGTAAACGAATAAAACTGTGTTTTTAGAAAATTTCTAGGTTTGATTGTTTGTAAAATATAGTAGTTTGAAAATGGGTTTCCTTTTTTTTGCACCACCCTGTATAATACGAAAGATATGTCTGTGTGTGTGTTACTTGGACCATCATTACTCACAAACGGTTAGACCGAGAGACTGGAAAATTTACAATTCTTTAGAAAGTAGTGTCGAATTTACCGTGTCGAAACTCAAACGGGTTTTCGAATCATTACCATTTGATTTGTAATGGGGAAGATAGGAATTAATTCGACATACTTTCCAGGATATTTTCCGAGACTATCCAACAGAATGGGCTGAAATTTTCTGGACACATCCGGCATATTGTCCTTCAGAACACTGTGATTTGTTTTACGAAATTCAAACTGATTTTTGAATTATTCGGATTTTAATTTATAATAGAATACATAGGAATTAAATTTTATAACGAAATAAGTAAAAAAATATATTTACATTAATTGAATCGAAAAATATCTATAATACGTAAAAATGGACTACAAAAATGACTCTGTTAACCGTTTTTTCGAAAAATACTTTTTGAGATATGACGGAAAATAGAAAATGAAAAATAAAATTTCAAGCTGGTTATCATTTTTGAAAAGAAATAAATTACACTTTTTGCAAGATTGATAATATAAAAAAATTATTGATTATTAACGGGTAGGAATAGTAATAAATAATTGAATAATCCAAATAACTGATATTTAAAAGATATTTAATCAAATAATAACGAATTAAACATAATTAGCCATTAGGTTTACTAATTAATTTATATAATGGAATATCTGCTGCTATCTGGGGATTCAATTTCTACTACATATTTAAAATCTTTCAAACAGTCCGATACAGCGACATATTTTACTTTTCATAATGTGATTATTTGTATTCTGATTAGTTTTTGTAATTTGTGGTTATTAATACAGCTATCTTTTATATTAATTACCTTCGCAGAATGCAGGAAGGTCATATTTTACCCGGCTTTTATTCAAAGATCAAGGTCAAGGCCATTTATAACTCAAAAAGTATTCAACAAATTTGTTTGAAATTTGATGGGATGATTGGTTTATGTCCAGGAATCATCTGGTAGAATTTTGGGAGCAATCCGGTCAAAGGTCAAGGTCAAGGTCATCTATAACTCGATAATTCAAAAAGTATTGAACCATATTGCATGAAACTTGGTGGGATGATTGATCATTATCCAGCAGTTACCAGTTTATTAGATTTTGGGAGAGAACGGGTAAAAGCGGCGGCGAAGGCATGCGCTCTACCGAGTGCACGTAATCTAGTTTATAATGTATATGACAGCAATCTACAATCGAATTTATTATTACCTAATAAATATGAAATGTAATGAAAAATAAAGTGTGTATGCAACCATTAATGTCCTTAAATATTATTAAATATAGGAATACATGCAAGTACCGTGCATTTTGCACGGGGACTCAATAGTCTATATATATAATACGCTACATCTGTCTGTGTGTGTGTTACTTGGAGCAATATTACTCACAAACGGTTAGACCGAGAGACTTGAAAATTTATAACTTTTCAGAAAATAGTCTCGAATTTAAGGTTTTAAAAGGATTTTGCAAAAAGCAAACGGGTTTTCGAATTATTAACACTTGATCACCATCTCAGAATGACGGCATTTATTTATTTATTTATTTAGCATCATGTTATTCGCATAACTGAAAAAGTATTTAACCAAATTTCCTGAAATTTTGTGAATCGATTGGTCCATGTCCAGCGACCTTCTGGTGGAATTTTGGGAGCGATCCGGTCAAAGGTCAAGGTCATTCATAACTCAATAACTCAAAAAGTATTGAGCCATATTGCATGAAACTTTGTGGAACGATTGGCCACTATCCAGTCACCAGTTTATTAGATTTTGGTAGCAAACGGATAAGCGACGGCGAAGGTATGTTCTCTATCGAGTGCACGTACGGAATCCATTTTATAATGGGATACATAGGAATTAATTCGACATACTTCTTTCCAGGATATTTTCAGAGACTATCCGACAGAATGGGCTGAAAATTTCTGGAAATTTGCGGTCTATGGTCTTACAGAACGCTATTGATTTGTTTTAGGAAATTCTTACGGGTTTTTGAATTATTCGGATTTAAAGTTTTAATAGAATAGATAGAGATTTAATTGAGATCGCTAAACACATGGTAACATACGAAAAAAAGAAGAAAAAAATTGCATCAATCGAATCGAAAAATATCAACAATACGTAAAAATGTACTACAAAGATAACTGCGTTAACCGTTTTTTGAAATTCAAAGTACTTTTAGAGATACGACGAAAATTAAAAATAATATTCTACGTTGGTTATCATTTTTCTCACGAACATAAATGACATATTTTTCACCATTATAAATATAATAAAATTCATTTTCATATTGATTATTGACTGGTGAGAATGCGAAAAAATATTCGAAAAAAAATATTGATATTTAAAACATATTTAATTAAACAATAACGAATCTTACATAATTATATTGATTAATTTAAATGAATGGAATATATACTGTTATATGAGAATTCTATTTTTTCCTATTTCAATCATTGAACTGATTGACGTAGGTGCATATTTTACTTTTATTAATGTGATTATTTGAAAAATGTTTGATGTTTGTAATTTGTTGTTATTTTTACACCAATCTTAATTGAGCCGGGTTTCCACTGAGGCAACACAGGCAACATGTAGCATGCGACTTCACTGTCATTCAACAAGAATGTAGCAAGCGACTTTCAACAAAGAGACACGAAGCATGCAGCAAGGCAACCTCTTCGTTGCTTGTAGCATGCTGCATGCTATGTTACCTGTTGCATGCCACAAGACCATTTCAATCAGTTCAACAAAAGCGAAACCAGTTTCCAAACATTGAGCACAAATGCAATCAACTGAAACATGGAATAGAGGGTTCAGAAAAATACTCATGTGAAGATAGTGAAAAGTTATCTGATGAATAAATGATTTTCATTTGCACAATGCCATTTTATTTTCTCTCATCATCTCACTTCTCTCATTCCCTCCCATTACTAATATAATGATATTAGTGCAGAGCTTCCTATGTGTGATATTGATGGCCCATAGATTTTAATTTTTAAATTAAACTTCATTTATTTTAATTAAAATTTATCTTTTTCAAATTAAACTTGAAATATTTTAAATTTAATTTGAACACTCCTAAATATAACTCTACTTATTTTAAATCTAACTTGAATTAGTTTAAATTGAATTTGACTTATTATATATTATATTTGAATTATTTTAAATTAAACTTGAATTGTTTAAAATTAAAGTTAAAAAGGTGTAGTCAGGAGATCTGAACGCATTGCGCCTCGTTACTGGCGGTCACGTCAAACAGCACATTTCACCACTTGATTCTGATGTCTATTGTTCAATGTGAAGTTTTTCATCTTAAGGATGGTATTTAACTTCTAGCACCAAATCTGTGAATAACATATTAAAGCCAGTCCAATTCCAGTCATATTCTCGCTGTCTCATAATTAAACAAGATTACGTGCACTCGGTAAAGCGCATAGCTTCGTCACCACTTCGCTGTTCTCTCCCAAAGTCTTATAAACTGGTAACCAATCGTCCCTTCAAATTTCAGGCAATTTGGTTGAATACTTTTCGAGTTATTAAATTGTAAATGGCCTTGACCTTTGACCCAATCACTCCCAAAATCTAAAAAAATAGTTTCTGTATATTGACCAATCGTCTCACCAAGTTTCATGTAATATGGTTCAATACTTTTTGAGTTATAAATGACCATGACCTTGACTTTTGACCGGGTCGCTTCCAAAATTCAACCAGAATGTCACTGGACATTGACCAATCGTTTCACCAAATGTCAGGCAATTTTGTGCAACACTTGTTCAGTTATGCGAATAACAAGATGATAAATAAGTAAATAAATGGTTATTACTGGTCGTGTTATAGTATTTCTATCTCTGTTAATAAACAGTTTAGAATTATTATTTAATCAAAATTTATGGATAGTTTTAGAAGTACATATTTGCCAAGTGTCATTCGATTTTTCGGATTAAGAGAATATCAGAAATATTTATAATGTGAATAGAAAAAATTGATAATACTATTAACTTGGATAAATTGAATATTCAAAAGTATAGTAATTTCATTTCGAATAGATATGAATTTGTTATTTATGTTCAAACTTGAATATTTGATCAATGCTCTAAATAAAATAACCCATATCTTATCTCTCTTTTTTTCAGTGAACTACTGAGCAGTTGATGAGATTTACTTTTGAAGATTTAAAGGAAGAATTCATTTTACTAGGAGTTGATCTCACTAGACGAACTTAAAAGTCTGACCATCATGACTTATCCTGTTTTGTTATTTATAATTTTTCTTGAAATCTTAACTACTGAAGTGACGGACGGTCTTAATGTAACTGATGAAATTTTTTGGAATGAAACGGACGTGAAAGATGATTTCTCTCCGGTAAGTACCTATAGTCACCTTGTAATGGTTTTATAAGAAGATATTTCACAGCAAACTTTATCAATATTTCTTTATATCAAGTAGCGTTTTAAATATATTGACAAAGGATCTATTGGTCATGTGAACCAAAAAAAAAATGACACTGGCCACAGAGGTTGCAGTGATGTAGTATTTTCGATATTTGTTGGCAAAGTGTTTGAAGGGAGTAAATTCGAAATTATCAGATAGCCCATAAGAATAAAGTACCTAATAATAATTATTATTTACCCTTTATTTTTTGGCAGTGGATATATATTTGTTGGAAACACATAACCTGCCTTTCAACTGCTGCTCTAATATATCTGAATAAATTTTTACACATAAAACTGAATTCAATATACAGAAACTATTCATCACAGCAAACTCGCAGATCGCTATGTAGGATAGAGTATTATTTGATTAGAATAGTGAGAATATATTGAATTGACTATACTGTTTATTTTTGAATACAGTAAAACTCCTGAGTTTGAAGTTCTTTGATACGAAGCACTCGAGTAATGAAGAACCTGAATTATGAAATGCACCTCAGTTATGAAGCAGTTTTCTATGCTTAAATTATAGAGATTAAATCAAGAATTTTGTCCTAGTTATCCCTAAATGGCCATAGTTTTCTCCAAGATTTTAATCATAGAAAACTATCAGCGCCCCTGAGATATAAAGTGGTTTTGAGTTATGAAGGGAAAAATGCCTAAAACTCAGGAGTTTCGCTGTATAACATTGTTTAATTAAAGAATATTACATTGTTGTTTATTTCTTTTTATCTGCAGATGCTTAACATGACTATCATAGGCCTCGACGTTGTGGCTATAATAGTCAACAGTATTGCTATCACAGGAATTTTCTGTTTCGCCGCTCCTCCAAGAGTTAGAGTCAAAAGGATTCTAACAATACACCAGAGGAACTTAACACTATTCCACACAGCTAGTAACATCTTGACAGCCATATCCACTCTTACAATTTTCTACGTAAATTCCGGATTTATTTTGGATTACCAATTGACTGACACACTTTGTAAATTTATCAATTTCTGTCACCTGTGGTTTCATATTTTGAACATGATAACATTACTTGTATCTATTTCTGATACATTTTTTACTAAATACTATCTTTCGATAGAATTATCTTTTGCTTCCCATACTCTTGGAATGATTTCATTCATTTTTGTCATTTCATTTATTGTCTCTTTGCCATGGCTATACTTCACGTCCTTCTCCAATTACTGTAAAAATATTCTGACAAAGGACAACATATTGGACACAATAATTGGAAACTATATGACTTCTAGATATTTAACTATCAGCATCATCACAATTGTGATGATGCTGGTGATGTGGATCATCAGCATCGAAGAATCCACAAAAATGACCGAAAACGACATTCCTTTACAATTAATTCGGGTGAGTATCCTTACACTATACCTTTAGATATTTACATCAGAACTGCGTTTAGTAAACTCATTTTCTTTATTTTCAACTAACAGGTGTCTACTAATCAAGATGGTACTGCAGGCAACTCTAGCTCAAGGCAGAGGCGTTCTAATCGTAAGTTTTAACATTCAGGAAACAGTTCTTTGGCCCCCTTCACACTTGCGTTTCACAACGCCGCCTTTAAAAAAATGCTCATTGCAAAAAGGTTAGCTACAATTGATTTTAACGGAGCTCTTCACACTTGCATTTCACTTACAAGTGTGAAGGACTCTGTTAAAAATCAATTGCAGCTAAATTTTTCGAAGTGAGCTTTTTTTAAGGCCACGTTGAGAAACGCAAGTGTGATGGAGGCTTTATATAACCTATGTGAGCATTAACTTTCTGTAAGTGTTATTTAGTATAATCAGATAAACAAATTAGAAGATTAATCTCAAATTAATTCGAGCCTTATTTCAAACTAGTGTATTGCCCGTTAAAACTAACTAGAGTTATGATAGACTACACTAGAGAGAGGTTGTGTTGCAGCGATTGCAGGACGCTGAAAACCTTATTTAATTTCAGTTATATATCATAATTCATTACTCCATTGAAATGACGCCAGATTGTCATTTGAGTGATCCCAAAATAAGGAATTAACCGTCCTGCAATACGCGACTATTATTTTGGCTTCTGGCTCACCACTTGGTCTTCAATAGTGATTCATTACCCATTGTTTGGTCTTTTTAATTATATCAATTAAAATTTATTTTCTGCATAAGCTGATATATCATAATGCATGTAAAATTGAATGAAAGCATATGAATGTAAATTTCATATCAATACATTCCCTTGCGTATCATAGATACATTCTTCATGCTTATAATCGTCGAGTAAAAGGGGACACCAAACATAGAGTTATGATAAGCTACTCTAGAGAGAGAAAGTGTTGCAGCGATTGCAGGACGCTAAGGAATTTACCGGGGTGGAATATATCGGTCACCGTCAAAATTACTGATGTTACGTATCATTTTACAACCGTCAATGATTTTATCCGCTTTAATTAATAAACTACACATTTTAGTACTCATAACTTCAATTTTTTCTATTTTGCTCTTTAATAACACCATTATAAACTGAGACCTATTTTTCCGAGACCGAATTTTCCAAGTACCTAATAAAAATATGATGGAAATTATTACTATAGAACAGATATCAGGATAACTTAGTGTGACGGGCAGAAAGACACAAACCATTTATCAAACTGATGTCTGAACAATTTGGTGTGACGGGACAGACTTTATTCATTTAGTGAACTTATATCAGAATAATTTAGTGAGACTGACAGAGAGACACAAACAATATGTGATCGATATTGTGGACTGTTCGATAATTCATATCTTATTTATTTCGATAATAAATAAATCATTATTTAATTTACCTCAAAATATTTGAGCAGTTCGTAATTGTGATACAGCTTGCCTAAACATTTAAAAAATTATTTTCATTCTGAAGAAGCGAACACCAAATAAGTACATATATATATAAATAAATGAACACACGAGGGAAATTATTGGTATAAATATTCTTCTAGTGCATATATTTTCAAGTGCGTAGTTGAAGAAATATAATGATATATAATTTCAATGTTCAAGAAGATATTAATTGATGGTTCTCTTCCAGTACAACTAGAAGCTGTGTCGCAGCACTGTCCCTCTAGAGCGGCAATTTCGGGGCCTTCGTCCGGCGCTGACAAGATGTTCTGTGCCGACAAGATGTTCTGCGCCGACAAGATATTCTGCGCTGACGCAGCCAGCCAATGCGAGATGGGAATTCGGCATACACTCAAATACCTCGAAACAAATGAAGGTAAATTTTCCTCCATGTTATTTGTCAAAAATGTAATAAGATTACAACCTATAATAGAAATGTGATGTAGAGAGCTGTTTGCACATGTGTGTCAATGTACTGTTAATCTACACATTGTACTGTTTATTCAGGAGACGGAGATTGAAAGTCAGTTCAATAATATCTTCATTTAATATGTGAGATCCTTAGATCCGAATAACCTAAAACTGTCCATTCATATATCATCTGGTAGTATAGATACATTGCCTAGAGTAACTAACATTTCATCAAATATTAATTTAAACATAATAATTACGACACACACATAATTTGAAATGAAATAAAAAAAAAACATAATATTCAGATGACAGTATACTGATAGTAACTCTTGTCTACAGTGTGTTTTTTTCTGTTTGCAAGACTTTGAGCCCCCACTAGGAATAATTTGAATAAGAATCTAAAAGAAACAAATTTATTTTCTGGAAGATAATGCTTGGTACTTACATATAATGTATTACAAACTTATTTGAAACTCATTGAAAACACTTCTAAAGGCTATCTACAAAATGTGTTGAAAATGGTGGCCAGCATCATGTAGTTAAAGTCTTGCGCGCTTCAAGACGCTCTTCGTCAACGTCTTAATTATTGCTGTGTCAGAATTTGCAGATGAGAATCCACATGATATTGTCGAATGAAACTATAGAAATGACAAAAAAGTAATGATATTTGTTGCGATTGTGGACGGAAAACTCTATTGTCCAAGTATTCATCGATGACGACGGCCCTTGTGACTCTGTTAATGGTTCATATCAAGGCTTAATTGAAAGACAAAGTGTGGCAAACTTTTTTGAGCCACTACAACATGACGCAGAAGATGGTGCTCCATCTCATTGTACAAGAGTGGCTAGGAAGTTATTGAAGAAAAATTTCAAGGACGAGTTACCAGAAGAGACACTGAGATCTTCTGGTCAGCACTCAGTAAGAACTCAATCCTCTTGATTTCCATTTCTGGGCTAAAACACTAAATATTTTATATTCGGAAAAATCTCAATCCATTCATGATATGATAGAATTTAGTGTGTGAAGCTGTTTGGTGCAAATTATTACGCAGTAACAATTGAGATGGTGACGATGACTCGAAGAGCGTCTTGAAGCGCGCAAGACTTCCAGCGGTCATTTCCAATACCTTCTGTAGATAGCCTTTAGAAGTATTTTCAATGAGTTTCAAATAAGTTTGTATTACATGAGATGTAAGTACCAAGCCTTATCTTCAAGAAAATATATTTGTTCCCTCTAAAGTCTTATTACAAATATTCCTAGTGGGGGCTCAAAGTCTTGCAAGAAGAAAAGAAACACACTGTACTTAGAGGTTTTGATGTACTACAATACAGCTTACACACTCACAGAAATTGCGAGTCAGCCTGACTCATGGCTTGAGTCAAGGCTGGGAAAAAACCAATATTGGAGAGTCATTTACTTGATTGGCCCTACATGAGTCAATCTGACAAACTGAAAACTCAAATTTAAAGTCAATTTGAATCGTATTTTTTCTTAATACAGACATTAATGAAAAATTTACTCCCATATGAATTATTTGCATTATTTGAACCGTTGCATTATTTTGATTGAACAATTTTTTTATTTGACTTCAAAAATTTATTTTGATTTCAATCTAAATCATTATCTGTAAATGAACTCGTACTGTTCCTAAATATTTTGACTGATTTAATTCTGTACTAATAAGTATTTTTCTCTCGTCAGGGGTTTCCCTGGCTATTTCAATAGTCTTCATTTTGATGTTTCTGCCTATCGCCCTTGGAGCGGCTTTATCAGGGGTAATAGGGAAAAGTTTACTGCCATACCTTGCAATAGTGGCCCACCTTTACTATCTTACTCACGGCCTTATACTCCTATATTTTATATTACAATCCAACCGTCTTCCCATAGCCGTAGAAAGGGGACATCCTAGATATCCTCCTATTATCTCCCCTCCTCTGACTCCAATATGTCATTCCCCTCCTCCATTTAATCCATTACGTCCACCCTCTCATTCACCACCTCTGCCTCCATTATATCATTCCCCTCCTCCATTCAATCCATTACGTCCACCCTCTCATTCACCTCCTCTGCCTCCATTATGTCATTCCCCTCCTCCATTCAATCCATTATGTCCACCCTCCCATTCACCTCCTCTGCCTCCATTATGTCATTCCCCTCCTCCATTCAATCCATTACGTCCACCCTCTCATTCACCTCCTCTGCCTCCATTATGTTATTCCCCTCCTCCATTCAATCCATTACGTCCACCCTCTCATTCACCTCCTCTGCCTCCATTATGTCATTCCCCTCCTCCATTCAATCCATTACGTCCACCCTCTCATTCACCTCCTCTGCCTCCATTATGTCATTCCCCTCCTCCATTCAATCCATTACGTCCACCCTCTCATTCACCTCCTCTGCCTCCATTATGTCATTCCCCTCCTCCTTTCAATCCATTATGTCCTCCCTCCCATTTTCCTCTCCCATTGATTCCGCCACCCCCTTTTTTCTCTTAAGATGCTCATAGATACATGTGTAAATATAGCATAATATTTTATGTATATGTATGAATTAGAAGATTCATATTTTTAGAAACTAACTAATATTTCATCTATAAAAATTTGAAGGTTAGCCTATTGTTATGCTATAAATTCGATTGTTTTAAGTTTGAGACTAATAAGAGCGGGGTATGTCTCTGGTTCTAGGAAAATTCCTCTGAGGAAAGTTCCACTGCGGAAGATTCCACTGGGAAAATTCCAATGAGGAACATTCCTCTGAGGAAAGTTCCACTGGGGAAAATTCCACTGGGAAAATTCCAATGAGGAAGATTCCACTGAGGAAAATTCCACTGCGGAAAGTTCAACTGAGTATAGATAAATATATAAATTGTACTGCTTATTATTGATAAAATAAATTCTTTAGAAATGTTAGCTTTTTATATTATTCATTATCACGTTAGTGTTTCTTTCTAAGTGGTTTAATAATATCATAATATGTAAGGGAATCTTATTATATAAATTTTCGTAATGTACATAGCACCTAAGGAAAATGTATTCCATTTGTAATTAAGATAATTCTACTTAAAAAAACTACTAAAGGAATTTTATTTAGCTTGTTGTTGTGCAAATTTGATTATAGTTTAAGGTTATTTTCATTTGGAATGTAAGTTTGAGTTTAAAGTAGAGGCAAATAAAAATATATGTTATACGACAGCGAAAAAGTGAGAACGTAACTCTGGTCTACTTTGAAAACACAGATAAAATAGTGTGACAATAGAAGTTACTTCACACAAATAGAGTTCAAATTCCCATAGCCTTATTGGTTAAGATAAACTAAAACATTAGCTCAAGACACTATCCTACACTCTGCTAATTAACATTGAACAGATCTAAAATTTTATTTGAATGAAGTTAACGTTTCCTAGCTATAATATAATTAGAATTTAGAATATTAGAATTTATAACATTAGAATTTATAATATAATTAGAATGTTAATTAAAACTTATAATATTTTAGAATTGAATTGAATTGAATTTTAAGATTTTTTAACCTGTTATAGGATTGATGTTAATTTTAATGTTTAGTATTAAGTATTAAGACCGTCTTAAAATTGATAATATAATTGATCAATATTCATTCAAAAGTAGATAAATCAATTAGGAATTTCATTAAAATAAAACAAATATAGTTAAACAAAAATATATTTTTACATTTCTTTTAAATTATAAAAAAAAAATTCACGTAAATACATATTATATTAATTTCATTATCTATAAATTTTATACATAATAACACTTTGAATAGTTGAGAACTATGTGTAATATATTGAGGTGCTCGAAGTCTCTGACGATATTTAGAATTAATATTCTAAATATTAGGAGGGGCGATGTGAGATCTCAAATATATTAGGCAAGTTTTACATTTATAAAATGAAAAAATTGTTTATTTTGAACTGAGACGTAGTAGGTAGGAATAATTTAGAATATTTAGTAATAAATAAAGAATTGTTAAAGGATAATTTAAGACTGTATAGGTAAGACAAATTTTACAAATAGTTATTGATGCACTTTAGTTCTAAAATTTTTAGAATGCTAGAAACTATTGAGTTAAACTCATAATTTTAATCAATTTGCTAGTACAATAATTATAGCCTGTTCGAGAAACTTCAAGAGATCCAATACATAGATTTCAACTAACAGAGTGCGCATCTGAACATTGTCAACTCTCGAGTACCAATGTCGAGAGATGCTAACTGTTAGTCGTGGAAAATTATGGATTGTAACTTTGAAATTTTCAAAAAGGTGGGAGCTTTGTAGTGATGCAGACACATTACTTGTGTCCGCATAACTGCTTTGGCGAACCTATATAATTATGTGTAATGAGCATTCACAGCTAGTTACCATTTGGCTCCCATGAGATTAACATCTAAATCTCAAGTCCTTAGATTACGAGACCAATACTTGTGAATACTTAGTGAAGTGCATTGAGTTATAATTATTGCTTGATTCATAAATACAATCCCTTTTGAGTTATAATAATGTAGTTTTATTTAACCTAAATACGTTTGAGCATTGACCAGAGGCCTGAGGTCGGAACCTTATAAGCAAGTTGGTTCTAGGGCATGGCAATGAGTATTTAGTAAAAGGAGATTAAAAGATATAAAGAGTAATCTGAAAATACAATCAAAAGATTAATATTCTAATCACTAAAAGAACCTAAACGGTGGACCGTTATACGGTACCACAGCTGATGAAAATACCCCATTTGGGACCATCACATAATATATATATTTTATGTACGAAGTTTAATAAACATAACTTCATCAATAAATTTTTTCCGAAATCCTTGTACCTACGGTCCTCTCAACAAAATCCTATATTAAATTGTATTGTTTTTATTACTTTTTATTTTAAATTGTAATTATATCATAAATTGTGATTATATCATAAATTCTTATTATATTATAAATTCTAATATGTTAAAATTCTAATTATAATTAGAATTTTAACATATTAGAATTTATAATATAATAAGAATTTATGATATAATCACAATTTATGATATAATTACAATTTAAAATAAAAAGTAATAAAAACAATACAATTTAATATAGGATTTTGTTGAGAGGACCGTAGGTACAAGGATTTCGGAAAATATTTATTGATGAAGTTATGTTTATGAAACTTCGTACATAAAATAAAAATGGAAATATAAGACATTTTTGTTTCTTGACATTTTTTCGATTGGACTATATAAGATAATAAATTATATATTAAAATAGAAACTCAACAGGAGAGTCACTTAAATTCAATAGAAAAAACTATAGTGCTTTCAGAGCTTTTAATATAAGGTTAAATAATAATAATTATATATATACCCTATATATATATTATATGTTTTCTATATTCGACGGTGTTGTATTAAAATGATCTATAATACATTTATTTAAGTTGATTTTAATTATAAACTGTTAAGGAACAATAATAGCAGAAAAATCGCACAAATTCATATCTAATAAATGTCTTACAAACACCTATCTTTCATTTCACCCTGTGTTATTATCAGTAATATTTTCTTTCATTAACTTGACATTCTAAAAAATTTTAGTCAATATTACTATTTTCTATAATATTATAATGTTGTTTTAATAGAGGAAATATTATTCAAATATTGGTTCGTATAGATAATTCAGTATAAGCTCGATCCAATGTACTAATATAACATTTCATAAAAGTAACTTTACTTATTGACCAACTTTACTTATAGTGTATAGTAATCGGCTCATCTAATCTAGTTAATTAAGTACATATCTGTTTATTTACTGCCATTGTATTAAAATAATATAAGATCCATTCAGTTATTGAAAATTATGAACCCCTAATATTCTATTGAAGTGTGTTGCCTTTAAGACGTCACGTTCACACATCATTTTAATGTTTGATATCTATTCCTAATGCTGTTTTGCATACAGGAGAAATATAAGAAATAAATAGCATTGGTCAACAAAAGAAAGAGATCTTTTGAAGTCTGTTTAGCAGTTGGTTGTGTTCATTTGAAGTGAGAAATAACCAATTTAAATTAAAAATTAAATAACCAATTCATCATTTAATTCCAAGCAAAAAGCAATTTCCACATTAATTTTTCATCGGACTAGGGGGTTCAAAGATTCTGCATTCTACTCTAACTCATATTGATTGAGTAAAAAAAGATACAAGGGACTTCGTAGAAGCAGTCAGACAGAAAAATAGTTAATGTGATCTAGATGATGAGACACAATAACTTGTGATTAAACATTTTAATCTTATATAGCTATCAAAGAAACTTGAAGGTTACGTTAGCCAAATTATTATATAAATATTATTAGAAATAAATGGAATTTCTACTGCCAAGGTTCTAAAGTATCACTATATATTAAGAATCACATCATATCCGCTTTATGAAATAACTTTCATATTCACAATTTTTTCTATATCTAGTATCCCTTAGGCCCCAGCCTAAGGGATCCGGAAAATTGATCTAAATTCGAGAGCAATTGGTCGGATAGAAAATTGATCGAAGGGAAAATTGATCACACAACAATAATTTAATATTGATCGAATGGAGAATTGATCGAGCCAAAATTGATAGAATAATGGATCGATTAAAACTAATTGACGATGATAATAACTAAAACCATGGATTACCAGAGAAATTTAATTGCAATATATTACAGCTAGTAGATCTTTTTACCATGATCTATGTGTAATAAGAACTATTTATATAATAATAATAATAATAATTTATATATGATATTTCTTCAATCATCTGTTTTGCTTTAACAGAGAATTATATGCTTTCAAATATATTACAATTTGTAGACCTTTTAGTTTTCTTAGTTCTAGAAGACTTGTGAAATCAAAGTTAAATAATTAATTAATTACTTTAGTGTAGGTTTAACGTCTATTTCGGAACCAAAAGCCATATCACTGACGGCAAAAGGGAATTTAATACAAGGTACAAGAAGAAGTCAGAAAGGAAAGTGGCTTCATGAACAATTCCACTTAACACCGTCGGTGACAATGCTCATGGATGCATAAAAGCTAATCTGTGAGTGCAGTCACTTACCAAGGAATGTAACAAAAGGGGACACAAGCACCGGTTGCTGCACTCACAGATGGAAAAAGAAAATGAAGCAGATCTATTCGATCAATTTTTCTTTTCGATCAATTGTTGTGCGATCAATTTTCCTTTTGATAAATTTTTCATTCGACCAATTTTCCATTCGACCAATTTTCCTTTCGATCAATTTTCCATTCGACCAATTTTCCATTCGACCAATTTTCCATTCGACCAATTGCTTTCGATAAATTGTGTTCGGTCAATTGCCTTCGTTCAATTTTCCTAGACCCGTCCCTTACCAATCTATAAGAATGAAAACGTAGCAAGTGTATAAGTTGCCTTTCCCTCACAATCGACTTTTCTTCTTTAATTTCTTTTATAATAATATCAATTGATACGCATTTTTTCAACTGATTTACACTTCTTTTAGATATGATAAAAATTTAGTTCCTCATATACAAGTATAAAGTCATCAGGACGTTGAAGAAAGAATTATGATAGGAAACTGGCTGGATAAACAAAGTCACCTATCACCAAATCTGAAGGACGCAGAAAGTTACTCCGTGGAAATGCAATCACTTAGCAATAGTAACCCGAACAATGGTGACTGCACTCACAAATGGAAGAGAGAAATGAAGAGGTTACAGAAAAGTGCATATTGAGTAATACTGATAGGCCTAGCGGACACTTTTCCGGTACATATACTGTCTGTTGTACGAGCTTTACCTGTATATCATAAAACTATAGGGAATATTAATTATGGCCATTATCATGACTGATTTAATTTGACGTTATCATAATGGCATCTTTACAATAGAGCATTTTCTCCTATTCTCACAACTCTTCAATCAAAACAAATGTTATTCATTTTAACATAATAGTCCAAATTAAAATTCATCAAATTAGCATTAACATTATTAATTGAATAATTAAAACCCTATAGTCATTTTTCAAACAAGGCGAATAAATGACAGTTAGATCAAAGTAACTCAATAGGTTTATTTTTATTATTTGTGAATGGAGTTCAGTGGAACCCCCCTTCCAATTAGCGCCAGATTGTTAAAGTAAATATCCTATTAAAGGTAAATTATTGTATCCAGTTCAATAGAACTAAGATAATCTGTTGCTGTAGGAAAGTTTACTTATCCACATGTATAAAGCCTTGAAATTTCATTATTATCTGAACCTCTTAATCAAGATTAAATACAAATTCTGATATTCATGCTTTCAATACTAGAGGTAGAGATGATCTTGTAATTTCTAGGTATAGGAAATTTCAGGAAGTTCAGTTCTGGAATGATCTACCTATAGCGATGCAAAAAATTTAAATTCTCTGACAAATTTAAGAGGTATATAAATGAAAGGCTGCCTGCAGGGTGATACTGGAAGCTTTTCAATTCCTGTAATTTCCTTTTTTTTTTATTTACATTCTAACAGTATATAGTTTTTGTTACGGTATGTAAACTTAGTCAATTATTCTATTTCCTTTTTATCAATATACAGGTTGCCCTTGAAGCCTCGAGCCTGAACATTATAAAAAATGTCCTTTTCTGTAGTGAAAATATTGTGAGTAATTAGTTAAATACATAAAAGAGTTCATTTGTCTTATATATAACTAACACCCGAAAAAATATATTCATTAATAATTTGGTCTCAAGTCCAGCGTTCACCGCATCTGCAGGGAGGGCGCTGAGAATTGTTTTTGTTTACATTACTGATCAGCTGTTAAAATGAGATGCGATCTATTCTACTATTTGCAGTGTCTATTATTGTTAATAGTCTACTATTAGCAGTGTCTATTATTGCTAATATTATACTATTAGCAGTGTCTATTATTGCTAATAGTCTACTATTAGCAGTGTCTATTATTGCTAATAGTCTACTATTAGCAGTGTCTATTATTGTTAATAGTCTACTATTAGCAGTGTCTATTATTGCTAATAGTCTACTATTAACAGTGTTTATTATTGCTAATAGTCTACTATTAGCAGTGTCTATTATTGTTAATAGTCTACTATTAGCAGTGTCTATTATTGCTAATAGTCTACTATTAACAGTGTTTATTATTGCTAATAGTCTACTATTAGCAGTTTCTATTATTGCTAATATTATACTATTAGCAGTGTCTATTATTGTTAATAGTCTACTATTAGCAGTGTATATTATTGTTAATAGTCTACTATTAGCAGTGTCTATTATTGCTAATAGTCTACTATTAGCAGTGTCTATTATTGCTAATAGTCTACTATTAGCAGTTTCTATTATTGCTAATATTATACTATTAGCAGTGTCTATTATTGTTAATAGTCTACTATTAGCAGTGTCTATTATTGCTAATAGTCTACTATTAGCAGTGTCTATTATTGCTAATAGTCTACTATTAGCAGTTTCTATTATTGCTAATATTATACTATTAGCAGTGTCTATTATTGCTAATAGTCTACTATTAGCAGTGTCTATTATTGCTAAGTACTATTAGCAGTGTCTATTATTGCTAATAGTCTACTATTAGCAGTGTCTATTATTGCTAATAGTCTACTATTAGCAGTGTACCTATTATTGCTAATAGTCTACTATTAACAGTGTCTATTATTGCTAATAGTCTACTATTAGCAGTGTCTATTATTGCTAATAGACTACTATTAGCAGTGTCTATTATTGCTAATAGTCTACTATTAGCAGTGTACCTATTATTGCTAATAGTCTACTATTAACAGTGTCTATTATTGCTAATAGTCTACTATTAGCAGTGTCCATTATTGCTAATAGTCTACTATTAGCAGTGTCTATTATTGCTAATAGTCTACTATTAGCAGTGTCTATTATTGCTAATAGTCTACTATTAGCAGTGTCTATTATTGCTAATAGACTACTATTAGCAGTGTCTATTATTGCTAATAGTCTACTATTAGCAGTGTCTATTATTGTTAATAGTCTACTATAGCAGTTTTCTATTATTGCTAATATTATACTATTAGCAGTGTCTATTATTGCTAATAGTCTACTATTAGCAGTGTCTATTATTGTTAATAGTCTACTATTAGCAGTGTCTATTATTGCTAATAGTCTACTATTAGCAGTGTCTATTATTGCTAATAGTCTACTATTAGCAGTGTCTATTATTGTTAATAGTCTACTATTAGCAGTGTCTATTATTGTTAATAGTCTACTATTAGCAGTGTCTATTATTGCTAATAGTCTACTATTAACAGTGTTTATTATTGCTAATAGTCTACTATTAGCAGTGTCTATTATTGCTAATATTATACTATTAGCAGTGTCTATTATTGCTAATAGTCTACTATTAGCAGTGTCTATTATTGCTAATAGTCTACTATTAGCAGTGTCTATTATTGCTAATATTATACTGTTAGCAGTGTCTATTATTGCTAATAGTCTACTATTAGCAGTGTCTATTATTGCTAATAGTCTACTATTAGCAGTGTCTATTATTGCTAATATTATACTATTAGCAGTGTCTATTATTGCTAATAGTCTACTATTAGCAGTGTCTATTATTGCTGATAGTCTACTATTAGCAGTGTCTATTATTGCTAATAGTCTACTATTAGCAGTGTCTATTATTTCTAATAGTCTACTATTAGCAGTGTCTATTATTGTTAATAGTCTACTATTAGCAGTGTCTATTATTGCTAATAGTCTACTATTAGCAGTGTCTATTATTGCTAATAGTCTACTATTAGCAGTGTCTATTATTGCTAATAGTCTACTATTAGCAGTGTCTATTATTGCTAATAGTCTACTATTAGCAGTGTCTATTATTGCTAATAGTCTACTGTTAGCAGTGTACCTATTATTGCTAATAGTCTACTATTAACAGTGTCTATTATTGCTAATAGTCTACTATTAGCAGTGTCTATTATTGCTAATAGACTACTATTAGCAGTGTCTATTATTGCTAATAGTCTACTATTAGCAGTGTACCTATTATTGCTAATAGTCTACTATTAACAGTGTCTATTATTGCTAATAGTCTACTATTAGCAGTGTCTATTATTGCTAATAGTCTACTATTAGCAGTGTCTATTATTGCTAATAGTCTACTATTAGCAGTGTACCTATTATTGCTGATAGTCAACTATTAACAGTGTCTATTATTGCTAATAGTCTACTATTAGCAGTGTCTATTATTGCTAATAGTCTACTATTAGCAGTGTCTATTATTGCTAATAGTCTACTATTAGCAGTGTCTATTATTGCTAATAGACTACTATTAGCAGTGTCTATTATTGCTAATAGTCTACTATTAGCAGTGTCTATTATTGTTAATAGTCTACTATTAGCAGTGTCTATTATTGATAATAGTCTACTATTAGCAGTGTCTATTAATTCTAATAGTCTACTATTAGCAGTGTCTATTATTGCTAATAGTCTACTATTAGCAGTGTCTATTATAGTTAAAAGTCTACTATTAGCATGCAGTGTCTATTATTGCTAATAGTCTACTATTAGCAGTGTCTATTATTTCAAATAGTCTACTTTTAGCAGTGTCTATTATTTCTAATAGTCTACTATTAGCAGTGTCTATTATTGCTAATAGTCTACTATTAGTAGTGTCTATTAGCAGTGTCTATTATTGCTAATAGTCTACTATTAGCAGTGTCTATTATTTCTAATAGTCTACTATTAGCAGTGTCTATTATTTCTAATAGTCTACTATTAGCAGTGTCTATTATTGCTAATAGTCTACTATTAGCAGTGTCTATTATTGCTAATATAGTCTACTATTAGCAGTGTTTATTATTGCTAATAGTCTACTATTAGCAGTGTCTATTATTGCTAATAGTCTACTATTAGCAGTGTACCTATTATTGCTGATAGTCAACTATTAACAGTGTCTATTATTGCTAATAGTCTACTATTAGCAGTGTCTATTATTGCTAATAGTCTACTATTAGCAGTGTCTATTATTGCTAATAGTCTACTATTAGCAGTGTCTATTATTGCTAATAGACTACTATTAGCAGTGTCTATTATTGTTAATAGTCTACTATTAGCAGTGTCTATTATTGATAATAGTCTACTATTAGCAGTGTCTATTAATTCTAATAGTCTACTATTAGCAGTGTCTATTATTGCTAATAGTCTACTATTAGCAGTGTCTATTATAGTTAAAAGTCTACTATTAGCATGCAGTGTCTATTATTGCTAATAGTCTACTATTAGCAGTGTCTATTATTTCAAATAGTCTACTTTTAGCAGTGTCTATTATTTCTAATAGTCTACTATTAGCAGTGTCTATTATTGCTAATAGTCTACTATTAGTAGTGTCTATTAGCAGTGTCTATTATTGCTAATAGTCTACTATTAGCAGTGTCTATTATTTCTAATAGTCTACTATTAGCAGTGTCTATTATTTCTAATAGTCTACTATTAGCAGTGTCTATTATTGCTAATAGTCTACTATTAGCAGTGTCTATTATTGCTAATATAGTCTACTATTAGCAGTGTTTATTATTGCTAATAGTCTACTATTAGCAGTATCCATTGTTGCTAATAGTCTACTATTAGCAGTGTCCATTGTTGCTAATAGTCTACTATTAGCAGTGTCTATTATTGCTAATAGTCTAGTATTAGCAGTGTCTATTATTGCTAATATTATACTATTAGCAGTGTCTATTATTGCTAATATTATACTATTAGCAGTGTCTATTATTGCTAATAGTCTACTATTAGCAGTGTCTATTATTGCTAATAGTCTACTATTAGCAGTGTCTATTATTGCTAATATTATACTATTAGCAGTGTCTATTATTGCTAATATTATACTATTAGCAGTGTCTATTATTGCTAATAGTCTACTATTAGCAGTGTCTATTATTGCTAATAGTCTACTATTAACAGTGTCTTTTATTGCTAATAGTCTACTATTAGCAGTGTCTATTATTGCTAATATTATACTATTAGCAGTGTCTATTATTGCTAATAGTCTACTATTAGCAGTGTCTATTATTGCTAATAGTCTACTATTAGCAGTGTCTATTATTGGTAATATTATACTATTAGCAGTGTCTATTATTGCTAATATTATACTATTAGCGGTGTCTATTATTGCTAATAGTCTACTATTAGCAGTGTCTATTATTGCTAATAGTCTACTATTAACAGTGTTTATTATTGCTAATAGTCTACTATTAGCAGTGTCTATTATTGCTAATATTATACTATTAGCAGTGTCTATTATTGCTAATAGTCTACTATTAGCAGTGTCTATTATTGCTAATAGTCTACTATTAGCAGTGTCTATTATTGCTAATATTATACTGTTAGCAGTGTCTATTATTGCTAATAGTCTACTATTAGCAGTGTCTATTATTGCTAATAGTCTACTATTAGCAGTGTCTATTATTTCTAATAGTCTACTATTAGCAGTGTCTATTATTGTTAATAGTCTACTATTAGCAGTGTCTATTATTGCTAATAGTCTACTATTAGCAGTGTCTATTATTGCTAATAGTCTACTATTAGCAGTGTCTATTATTGCTAATATGTACTATTAGCAGTGTCTATTATTGCTAATAGTCTACTATTAGCAGTGTCTATTATTGCTAATAGTCTACTATTAGCAGTGTACCTATTATTGCTAATAGTCTACTATTAACAGTGTCTATTATTGCTAATAGTCTACTATTAGCAGTGTCTATTATTGCTAATAGACTACTATTAGCAGTGTCTATTATTGCTAATAGTCTACTATTAGCAGTGTACCTATTATTGCTAATAGTCTACTATTAACAGTGTCTATTATTGCTAATAGTCTACTATTAGCAGTGTCCATTATTGCTAATAGTCTACTATTAGCAGTGTCTATTATTGCTAATAGTCTACTATTAGCAGTGTCTATTATTGCTAATAGTCTACTATTAGCAGTGTCTATTATTGCTAATAGACTACTATTAGCAGTGTCTATTATTGCTAATAGTCTACTATTAGCAGTGTCTATTATTGTTAATAGTCTACTATTAGCAGTTTCTATTATTGCTAATATTATACTATTAGCAGTGTCTATTATTGCTAATAGTCTACTATTAGCAGTGTCTATTATTGTTAATAGTCTACTATTAGCAGTGTCTATTATTGCTAATAGTCTACTATTAGCAGTGTCTATTATTGCTAATAGTCTACTATTAGCAGTGTCTATTATTGTTAATAGTCTACTATTAGCAGTGTCTATTATTGTTAATAGTCTACTATTAGCAGTGTCTATTATTGCTAATAGTCTACTATTAACAGTGTTTATTATTGCTAATAGTCTACTATTAGCAGTGTCTATTATTGCTAATATTATACTATTAGCAGTGTCTATTATTGCTAATAGTCTACTATTAGCAGTGTCTATTATTGCTAATAGTCTACTATTAGCAGTGTCTATTATTGCTAATATTATACTGTTAGCAGTGTCTATTATTGCTAATAGTCTACTATTAGCAGTGTCTATTATTGCTAATAGTCTACTATTAGCAGTGTCTATTATTGCTAATATTATACTATTAGCAGTGTCTATTATTGCTAATAGTCTACTATTAGCAGTGTCTATTATTGCTGATAGTCTACTATTAGCAGTGTCTATTATTGCTAATAGTCTACTATTAGCAGTGTCTATTATTTCTAATAGTCTACTATTAGCAGTGTCTATTATTGTTAATAGTCTACTATTAGCAGTGTCTATTATTGCTAATAGTCTACTATTAGCAGTGTCTATTATTGCTAATAGTCTACTATTAGCAGTGTCTATTATTGCTAATAGTCTACTATTAGCAGTGTCTATTATTGCTAATAGTCTACTATTAGCAGTGTCTATTATTGCTAATAGTCTACTGTTAGCAGTGTACCTATTATTGCTAATAGTCTACTATTAACAGTGTCTATTATTGCTAATAGTCTACTATTAGCAGTGTCTATTATTGCTAATAGACTACTATTAGCAGTGTCTATTATTGCTAATAGTCTACTATTAGCAGTGTACCTATTATTGCTAATAGTCTACTATTAACAGTGTCTATTATTGCTAATAGTCTACTATTAGCAGTGTCTATTATTGCTAATAGTCTACTATTAGCAGTGTCTATTATTGCTAATAGTCTACTATTAGCAGTGTACCTATTATTGCTGATAGTCAACTATTAACAGTGTCTATTATTGCTAATAGTCTACTATTAGCAGTGTCTATTATTGCTAATAGTCTACTATTAGCAGTGTCTATTATTGCTAATAGTCTACTATTAGCAGTGTCTATTATTGCTAATAGACTACTATTAGCAGTGTCTATTATTGCTAATAGTCTACTATTAGCAGTGTCTATTATTGTTAATAGTCTACTATTAGCAGTGTCTATTATTGATAATAGTCTACTATTAGCAGTGTCTATTAATTCTAATAGTCTACT
>CANNZV010000711.1:735235-805504 GCA_947561585.1 Caprella mutica
CTGATAGTACATCATCACAGTAACTCTTTTCTCTGATAGTACATCATCACAGTGACTCTTTTCTCTGATACTACATCATCACAGTGACTCTTTTCTCTGATAGTACATCATCACAGTGACTCTCTGATAGTACATCATCACAGTGACTCTTTTCTCTGATACTACATCATCACAGTGACTCTTTTCCCTAATAGTACATCATCACAGTGACTCTTTTCTCTGATACTACATCATCACAGTGACTCTTTTCTCTGATAGTACATCATCACAGTAACTCTTTTCTCTGATAGTACATCATCACAGTGACTCTTTTCTCTGATACTACATCATCACAGTGACTCTTTTCTCTGATAGTACATCATCACAGTAACTCTTTTCTCTGATAGTACATCATCACAGTGACTCTTTTCTCTGATACTACATCATCACAGTGACTCTTTTCTCTGATAGTACATCATCACAGTAACTCTTTTCTCTGATAGTACATCATCACAGTAACTCTTTTCTCTGATAGTACATCATCACAGTGACTCTTTTCTCTGATACTACATCATCACAGTGACTCTTTTCTCTGATAGTACATCATCACAGTAACTCTTTTCTCTGATAGTACATCATCACAGTGACTCTTTTCTCTGATACTACATCATCACAGTGACTCTTTTCTCTGATAGTACATCATCACAGTGACTCTCTGATAGTACATCATCACAGTGACTCTTTTCTCTGATACTACATCATCACAGTGACTCTTTTCCCTAATAGTACATCATCACAGTGACTCTTTTCTCTGATACTACATCATCACAGTGACTCTTTTCTCTGATAGTACATCATCACAGTAACTCTCTGATAGTACATCATCACAGTGACTCTTTTCTCTGATACTACATCATTCAGTGACTCTTTTCTCTGATAGTACATCATCACAGTGACTCTTTTCTCTGATACTACATCATCACAGTTACTCTTTTCTCTGATAGTACATCTTTTCCCTGATAGTACATCATCACAGTGACTCTTTTCTCTGATAGTACATCATCACAGTGACTCTTTTCTCTGATAGTACATCATCACAGTGACTCTTTTCTCTGATAGTACATCATCACAGTGACTCTTTTCTCTGATAGTACATCATCACAGTGACTCTTTTCTCTGATAGTACATCATCACAGTGACTCTTTTTTCTGATAGTACATCATCACATTGACTCTTTTCTCTGATAGTACATCATCACATTGACTCTTTCCTTAGTCAGTTTCATACCACTTTACAGAAAAATAGTTCAACTCCTTTTATTTTGCATTCATCGAATACAAAAGTTCTCTTTTCATACAAACAGTCATTCATTTCATATAAAGAGATTAGAATCATTGGTCATTGTTTTAAACTCTAATCAACGATAGACTGTTAACCCAAAGTTCTAATTAAAACTCTCTCCCTAATGTGACTATACAGAATGATGATATTGTTCTACTCAGAAGCTGTACATTCTGTTGTTACGTGAACGCTCTTGAGACTTTAAGGGCAACTTTGGTGGTTAGATGGAATAATGACCACTTTGAAGAGGGGAATAAGGGGGGGAAACACTAATTCGGTAAATGGAAGTTTTTATTTTCGGAAAATATTCTATTTTTTTAACAGTATCATATTAGATAAAAAAAATCGTTTGTCTGTATCATGTTTTTAAATGGCCATAAAATAGGATGAATTGGATGGTTTAACTTTATATCATTTGGCCCCACATTTAATTTGCTATAACATTTGGTATAAAGTCTCCTTTTGATTCTCACCATAGTCTTCTCTCTTGGAGATTACATGGTTAAATATAAATATGATATTTAAAGTGAATTGACAATTATACATGTCTTATCATATAATATTAGTTTTCTTCATTCATTGATGAATACTTTCACTTTTCATATAGGTCTATTTATCATCGTTCAAACTTTATGAAAATACTATTTAAAAAATGATATAAAGTTTCTTACGTATGGATGAGTGCAGTATAAATTAACAAGGGGAATCCAGTCTGCACTTCCTGTACTAAAAGAAAGGCATTTGGAGGAAAAGTGGGAGAAAAAGTGATTCATTAGCAGTGCAATCATTCCGAATATTTGGAGAGTTAACGAGATGTACGAATTCTTTTACAGTGAAGAATTCTATGGCAAAGACTATCACCAAATTCTTTTGTCTGAATTCAGTTTGTTTCAGAGTACCATGTTATTTTACTTTATTTAATTTAAATTACTTTATTTAAAATGACCTGTAAAATCAAGGTATTTAACTCACTTTGATGAATTGAAACGTGACCTCTTAGGTTATTTTAACGTGTCACACGAATTCGTTATTTCTTTAGTATTTATATGACAGTGGTGATGAAAATACGGTAGACATATTTCTAAAATAAATCATAGTGTACCATAGTGTAGCAACACAAAGTTATTTGCTGTGTATTGTCACAAAGTTATCTTGTTGCTGTCTCTCCAGAGACAAAAACTTTAACAGAAGTAAGTAAAGAGGCAACAAATTATCAAGCTATTTAGACCATTTGGTGATGAAGAGAAATTCTTACATATAAAAATAAGTCGTAAAAATAATTAGTCTTTGTATTTTTTCAAAAAGCATAGAGATTCACCCAGACAGGAAACTACGGTTGGGCCATAGAATATAAAGAAAGGACAATACTTCAATATGCAATTGTTCCAAAATATTTGGATTCTGGGTAGTATTTTCTTTCTTTATTTGAAAATAACAGTGAAATAATTTTTAGAATTCCCATTTCTCTCAAAAAATAAAGTTATTTGGTTTTCATGCAAAAGAATTTCAGTTTGAATTTACAATCTCATATCAATCCACTGTAGCTGTCTCATTTTAAATTTATTCATGTGCCTTTTTCGTCATCAAATCAGTCATGAAAATAAAATGAATAAATTTTTAGGTTCTAGGTATATTCCACCCCGGTATATTCCACCCCGATTAATTCCACCCCGGTATATTCCACCCCAGGTATATTTCACCCCGGAAAATTCCACCCCGTTGACAATGCTCATTTGGAAGACAATAAAAATTCAATTATTTTATTTTTAGATTGCCATTTGTTAAATAATTCGTACCGATGAAAAAAATAACACAGACGATATCTTAAGACATTTGGACAATATTTAGAGGTAGCTCAAGTCAATTAAATTTTACACTAATAAAATTACAAATATTCTTAATAAGGTAGTTTATTTCAAAGTTTACCTGTTGAACAAGTTAATATCAACTCCTTTTTACCATAAAACTGCATATGTGCTCTTACAACAATGGTTGGGTGAGGTGTGGAAGGGGTCGACTGTCAGAGATAACCCATTCAACGTTTTCGCTCTTGCTGTTTTGGATTCTAGAACTAAATTTCCCGTTGTCAAAATATCTCAATGTGAAAAGGCAATATCTCTTAAAACCTTGTACAATAATTCTCACCTCCCTATCGAAAACCTCTTGGTCAAAAGAAATAAACTAAAAAAAAGCCCTCGGTCAAAAACCACCACTCTTACAAGAAGTTAAAATACCAAATTCAAAATGAAATAAGTATAACAAGAAGTACTGTATGACCTCATCTTGCAACTAATATCGCTGTTGCGTTGGCGATAGGGAAGAAAATCAGTTTGAGATTGAAAATCTAAATACCTCAACTGATAAAGATCGTTCACATAACCTTTCTTTTGTTCTGCCACATGTGTAGTGATATATAAACAGCTTGTGTTTAACCAGTAAAAGATTTAATTTGCTACAGTGAAAATGCAAGCTACCTAGTATTATATAATATTAATAAATGGCTAATATTAATAACTGACCAAACCTAACTAATAAAGTGGGTTGGAATTTACCGGGGTGGAATATACCGGGGTGGAATATACCGGTCACCCATTTTTTAGAGTACAGTTGAAATAAATGACTCTACTAATCTAGCCTGAGGAAATGAAGCATTAGAATGTTCATTATAATTTTCTCTTAACGAACTGCTTTTCTGTTTACCGGATAATAATCTAAAAAGATCCATTATTTCAAGGTGCATGCTAATTTTTTGACTTGTTACACCTATATATTGTACTTACAAGGAAGAGGTTGAAATATATAAAAATTTCAAAATTTAGTTCTATAGATGTATTATCATTATAATCAAATTTTTGTATGACTCTTTGATTAATTCTGCACCTATTTTTAACTTGGTTTCAATCAACAAATTTTTCAAATTTTAATAGTACGTTTTCGAATACAGAACAACTCCTGTATAATGAAGTTCTTGAGTGACCCGTCCAAATTAGCGGAGCCGTGAGAAATGAAATACAGTATATAATTTGAAAAAAAAAAAAATTATTTTGTGTTGTTTTCTATGTATCTTTTGACTACCATCCCAAGGAACCATGACACATTGTGCCATCATGGGTACTACATGGTTAGATGTGCATGAGATGACAGACTGAAAAGTAGCCTAGAAATTACATTGGGTTGCTGTTGTTTTCCATTCTCATGGAATGTTACCTTGGAAAGGGTTGGTCCGATATTGCGACTCCATTCCATTGAATTGTCATATTGGCCCAACCTGATTAATATATAGCGTATCAATTTCATATGGCTGAAACTTCATTATCATATTGGTAACATTTTGGACCAAGATGGTTTCAACATAATAGTCCATGCTGTCATCATGTTGGCCCATTTAGAAAAAAATAACACATTGTAACAATAAGATTTGTCAACCTAGTGCCAGCAAGGGCCATATTTACTTTTGTTGTTTGGGAACACATTAACTTGTGTTGCTTGGGAGCTGGCCAATAATTTAATTTCTGCAGCAATATATTTGAGCCTTATGCTTGCTTATTCTGCACTGTGCAATCTATGGTCTGTAATTTAATAAAACTCATATTAATTAGGTCTAAACAATGAACTGATATGAAGGATTAGTTGTTATTTTAAGGAATTAAGTATCTTGGATTTAAAAGCATAATTAGATTTCAATTGAATATTCTAATTATGCGCATTACATGATGTTATATTTTAGTTTGTTACGTGTATGTTATAAACCTAAACGTTAATAGTTTAAAAAAAATTACAACATATATAATGTATTTTCTTTTACCTTAAGTATGTTCCATTACTAATGACATGAATGATAAAAAATGTTTAGATTTGGTAGGATAGAAGATATTCGGTGGAGGCTTTCACCAACAGTCAGAATGATAGAGTTTTTAATACTTAGTTGTGGGTACTGGTTGGATAATTTTAAGAGCCATTTGAGACTACATAAACCTGTTACTTTATTGATATGGGTTGTTGTTCTAACGGATGAGACCAATTCTTGTTAGATCACCATCGATGAAATGAGTCAAAGACAACTGTCATTTTTAACTCAATATGTTGCAGGTAAAAGTCTTCCCAATTGGCTCTCCGAACCATTTGTCACCAATTCCAACTTCACTCAAGCTGGAATGTCAGCTCTCATGGCGAAAAGTAACTCAAAGGTGGTGGAAATATAATTGCTAGAGCCTTTGAAACAGAACATTGTGTTTCCCCTGAAGTCCTGAAATCAATCCTATGGATTTCACAAAATGGTGCATCTTGGAATGGCGAATTTCAACTTATTCTCACCTCAGTCTGGAATTCCTGTGTTTTAGTTAATGATCATAGCAAATGGCAGCCAATTCGAAATTATATACATTAATGTGATTATCAATATACTACAAAATGAATACGTTCAAGCATATTCTTATTATCATTCATATATTTACTTTTAAATTCAACTTTATCTATCAGTAAATATATTTGGGTCGCCATGTATTTCGATTGTCTATTAAATAGTTCGTATACAATTCACGGCTTGTTTCTATTCGGTGGCTTTTGTAGTCGTTAAATAAATAGATTCCTTATCCAAGTAATTGAATAACAAATTCCTCTTACCTCTGGTCATATAACTCAGTGTTTGTTTTGCAACAATGGTGCAAAAACAAATTAGTGTGAAGACAGCATTAATTTGTGTCGAATAGAATGGGATGGACTCCTTGGCAATTCACTATTAAACTTGCAATTGTATTGCGAGATATATTTTACTCACAATGATAAATTATATTGCATAGAGTTGTTTTGATTAACCTTAAATGAAATATCCTCATTTTTGATATTATGTAAACTTTTTAATAGTTTTTAAATTGATTTTGAACTAATGTTCTTCAACGAAAAAGTTCATCCCTAATGAAATATTATTTGTATCTTTTTTGCAGAAAATTTTACTTTTCTGTTCAAGACTTCTATTATAAAAGAAAATAATTTCAAAGCTGAATTCTGTTAACAACCTCCACACTAAAATATAACTCAATAATCATTCAATTGAAATCTTGATTAGGCACAACAAACTTCAATTTTCAAATATTTAGCACCAAATTTGTATTTTGGACGCACTTCATTTTTAAATATTTCATTCACTGCATAACTACACTAATTGGTAGTGAATTGTGATTGAAACATCAAACTTCACTTGTATGTTTGTTTATTTTCCGTTAAGTCTAAATTGAGGTGGAGGAACAGTCACCGTTTGATGCCATTCGATAGCAGGCTAACAAATAACTGCTTAATTGTTGTTGTTAGGTCCGTAAGTTGGTTGGTAGAAGATGCTTTGACATGCAGATGCTCTGCCCCGGTATGAGTGCGTACAAGAATCTTACAGGCTTCTAATGGTGGAAGAAGGTTTGAATAGTGTCTAAAATTGATATAATGATGATAATCAACCTAAAATGTCAGGATTTAATAAACAATCTAATTTCACTTCTTTTCTATGCATTTGCATTTGAAGACAAAAAAATCGATATGAGAATTCCATTTATTATGTACAAATGAAAAAGGAAAGAAAAGAAAAGAAACAATGAAACAGTATGTTCAAGAACACAATAATATACAAATTAAAAAAAATCATAATGAGTGACTAAAGTATACATATAATGTGGATATATGAAAAGCAATTTTTCATAAGAGCTACTGATTAGAATCGATCTTTAAAATGAAATTAATTGTTATTGTTATTATTATTATTTTCGAGGTTTAAAAGTTGTCCCTATCCACTAAGAGGTGATTCAAAGAGACATGAAGAGATGAAGGCCTCGTAGAAGAGGGGACAATGAAAGTACGCTCCATGCACTAGGTAGACTAATCGGCTACCACAGGAAACCGTGCCGACCCAGCGCATGGATGGCAAGAATAGACATCCCTGGAATGGACCTACACAGTCAGTTTGCTTACCCATGGATATAGCAAGGCAGAAGGAAGAGGAAAGAAGAAGAAGAAATTGAGGAAAGATACAAAGGGAAACTGAAGAAATAGGGCACCAAACTAAACAAAACCTAAAACCTACAATATAACAAAAAGAAGGCCAAACAAACCCCTAGTCTGCTAATCAGACCCCCTGCCTCTATGAAATTAAATAATGGAAAATTATGTATTTAATAGAATAAAAACATTTTTTCACAGAGAGTTAGCTGCAATTACGCATCAATGTAGAAATATAACAATTGGTAATAATCCTCTTTGGCTTCATCATTTGAATATTTTATAATAGTTTCAATGACATCACGTACGTAAATGTATCGTAGCTTTTATTTTTCTGTTTTTCAGTACATTCAACTTCAATGAACAATGAATGGAGAAACTGCTTCTCTACGGCAGTGATACAAAAAATCTATAAAATGTGAATACATGAAACGAAGAACCGTGAAATAAGAGTCCATGAATTGAGAAACCATGGATTGAGAATCTATGAATGAGAATCCATTAAATGAGAAACCATGAAATCAGAATCTAGGAATGAAAAACCATGAAATGAGAATCTATGAAATGAGAATCATAAAGAAAATCCCAATCACATTTTCCAGTTTTAAGAGAAATTAGACTTCTAGTCTTTGCTACGTTTGAAACATCTGAAAGGATCACTGTTAGAGTATTCATTTTGAGATGAATGTTCAAAGTTTGTTCTTTTAATTAAAAAGAACAGGATACAGTAGGTTGTTAGAGATTTTAATTAATTAACGCGGTTCAATTTGAGAGCTACCATTCGAATACATTGTTTGTGTACTTTCAGAGTGTATTTAATAACCTTACCATAAGATTAAATACAGAGAAAGAGAAAACATTCAATTTGAAATAAAGAATATGCAAACAATGAAGGTTATTCTAAATTATATGTATAGTTTTAGTACAATTACGCAATCAACAGATTTGAAGAAAACAAAAAATATGTAATGAAAATAATGTATTTAAAAAATTACCTCAAATATATGTGGTTGCTGATAATTTAAGTAGAGCACCGTACTTGAGAAAATCTCATAATTTAATCATTTTTATTTTATTTCGTAAAAAGCTACTTAGTATCATTCCAGATGTGTGAGTGAAATATTATAGTTCTAGAGTCACTGTAACTCACTGGGGGGAGAGAGAAAGGGAGAGGGTGCGAGAGGAGGATTGGGGTCGCGGAAGAGGCTTTATCCCTATCAGCCACTAATAATTCGTAATGATTTATTATCTCGCCATATCTGGTATAGTTCTTGCTACTGAGACCACACACAATAGCTATTGGCTGCCATACCGATCAGTGGCACTCGATATCTCATAAGGAGAAGATGTAAGGTGTCACAGCGCAGACAGGTACACGGCAACTTTGAATGCATTTTTATGGCACTTCTCAAAACCGACAAATCTTGGTATTCAAAAGCCTAAGGCTTTTACAATTTGGAAGCTACGGCATTGGTTTTTTTGCTTTACATTTTTCAGGAAATTCTCTGGAGCTGTTAATCCTTTTTTTCTGATTTTCAAATTAGTCTTAGAAATATTAAATTTTGAAAAGTATATTTTTGAAAAAAAAATTTTCACAAAAAAAAAATCAATAATAAAGAATTCGGTGGAGAACTTTATTTAAAAAACCCCAATGCCGTAGCTTCAAAATTGTAGGAGCCTCAGGCTTTTTTGGAAAGAGGTCGAAATACGTTCGAAATTCGAATAATTCGTTGTTTTATGGGTCTAATCGAGAAAATGCCATGAACAAAAACGATAGAGAATTCAATTTAATATTGGGATACCAATTTTCAGAACCGCAGCTTCATTAATAAAAATATTTTCAAAAACCAAGTACGGTCCCCTTAAACTAATTATTTTTATAGTGTTCTTATCTGCAATTAGTATTCAAAATATTTGTAGTATCACATCCGTGTAGACAATTTTTTGGTAATTAATTCATCATATTTGATTATCCAATATAAATTATCCTATAGACTGTTTTGCAGAGAGTTAGTCATATATATAAACAATAAATTCAGTTAATGAATATATGTATAAATTATTGCATTCACTGAAAAATTAAATACTTAACACAATTCTTTCAACTTCTCGTCTCTTCTTCTCCAAGAGGTTCGCTAGGTTCTCTTGTTACGTGTATTTTCTTAGGGCATCCTTTTAAAATTATTTTATATCTTTCATATTATTTGTTCAAATTTTCGGCCTTTCTGGCTTTGTTCCTACATAAATACCAAATATATTTTTGTATTTAGAAGTCAAAAAATATTTAATTATTGGCGTACATCAGCGCAAATTAGTTGTAATTTGGCAATGTGTGGCAACGTGGAAATACAGTTAAGCTCCCTACAGTCCACGTTTTCATAGAGTACACACACATTCGCGAGCTGTGATTGGGTCACACTCCACCCAATCACAGCTCTGCTCTCTCAATTGCCAATGTCTTATATACCCATGTATTTATTTCTCTTCATATGTTCAATATTTTACTTGAGATTTGGTATACATTGGTTTAGTATATGTACTAACAACTCGTTAAAAATACAGTACCGTATATTTATAAATATGACATGTGTTTTTTAAACACATTGTCAAACCATCCGATAAATTCTGATAGTCAAACTTATTAGGTTTCAACAATACTATTAGTATCAAACTCTCAATGTATTACTTTTTTTCATTCGCCAGTAATAATAATATTTGTTTATATTTCTTGGTGAACAGTAACTACAAATATCTATTTATTAATATTTACATCTGAACATTTTTCCCTTATAGAATAGATCCGTAATGACTTTTATCGGCACTCAGATCATCTACAGGAAATTGTATCTCCTCTCCCATCACAGAAAAAATAAAAAGGCAAGATAAATAAAAAATGGTAGAACATTATTACATACGTTTATTGATTGACTTCTCTTCTAAAATATTGACATGTTTCATAACTATGATAAAGATTTTTATATTTTGAACAGGGTACGGCACGTTATTTTGATTGATACGCAATTTCCTATATTTGTTACTTATAATATTAATATACAAAACGTTTCATTGTGGTGTTTTATTTAATCGTTTTCAGTAATCTTTAAGAACAGAGCTTTACTCGAATTGGATAATGAAGTAACTGTTCAAAAATACATAATTTATCCTCTGCTATCTTATAACTAGAAAAGTTAAATCTCTGGATGAAATTATAAATTATAGTTAATGCTCCTTTAATGTTGCTGTAATTTAAAAGGGCTATATAGGATAGAAATATGGCTTCCTTCAATTTTCCTTTATCAAATTAGTTACTATACATAAAAACTTTCGGACAGTATCTTTCAAAAAATACCTTTCGCACAATACCTTTCATACAGTACCTTTCCAAGTTCATCAGGTGCAGGATCCGAAGGTCCATAACATCAATTGAAATTACCTATTTTTGTAATAATATGTTTTAAAAGCTACACACACAGAAAGGATTAGTTGAATCAAATCAAATTTGATTTGTTTTGACTCATATGAATGGGTTATTTTTGCACCTACCTACGTGGTGAGTTGCAGGTACTACCTAAAAGTAGTTAAATTGACGTGGGTTAAAGCAAAACAGTCTTTTTGACTCACTCCTAAACTTAAAAAAAGTAGCGCCAACTTGTAGAGTAAGTCAATTTATAAACCAGATAAATTGGATTAACAGTCTTTGTGAGTTCCTACAATACACTCTGTCATAGTTGTTTTAACATACTTCAAAATTTTCAAAAAAGTAACTTTTAACTCTCATGGTAAGTTGATTCAATCTATAAAATGAATTGAATTAACTAATGTTTGATGACACTCCATGTCATAGTTGTTTTAACACACGTGAAAATATGAATAAAGTCCAACCAACTCACGTAATAAATTGATTCAAAGCATAAATTGGTGACCCATGTGATATGAGTAAACTTTTTTCTGTGTAGTTGCATGAATACACCATGAATACATTGAATTACATTATTTTTGAATTACAGTAATATGCATCTTCAAATGCAGATGCAGGCCTAAGATTGACATGATATTGATTTGTTGCTATTTGCTATAAGTTAGAGTAATTTATATAACTCCATGAAGACAGGTGAGTTTCCACCCTTCCTATCAACTCAGATGAATGGATAGAATAATTTTCCAATACATTATTTATATTCACCCACTTTTCAAATCACATAAAATTATCATAATTTTGAAATCGAGTGTACGAGATGTGAATTTACGCCATCTTTTACCTCGAGAGTTTCATCATAAATCAGCCTCCGCTGCGATATCAGTTATGAGTCAGCACTTTTGGTGACACACTGTCCCTCCCCGTCAGAAAATATACCGCATTTGTCTCTGATGATAAGTCCACGGAGATTAGTTTATTGATTTCAAAGAAGGGATTAGAAGGGTTGGTAAAAAGTTGATAGTGATTAAAGATTAGGAATATTAGTGTCATTTTTTTTTTAAATTAAAATAATTAGATGGTTGAGTTAGTTCATTAATATAAATAAATTATACAGATATTTCATTAACCTAAAGCAAAAATAAATAACGTTTAGAAATATACTATGATATATATAATGTATATAATATTCAAGTATAATGTGTACCATTTGGATTCTTTACTGAATATCATATTAAAATGATAAAGTGAATAAAACAGAATGCAATAATAAATAATATAAACTATTATATTATGATACAATATTAAATATTCAATTCCGATGTGTACCATTTGGATTCTTTACTGAATATCATATCAAATGATGAAGTGAATAGTCAGTGAACATCCATTATTAATATAGAGCTTTGAAATCAATTTAATATTCATGAGCAATATCTTTAATCTGACAGATCTGTATAATGATGCTCATTATTGAAGATATGCATGATAATAATCATACAAACAAAGATAATTAAAATTATCTAAGAAATGTAAACTAACACGAAGGGTATATTCTGAGTTATCGACCGATTCCATATTTCCGTACATATAATAAAAAACTATATTATTTAACATTTTAACTAGTTATTTAATTGGTATCCATGCATGATACTTGCAGGTATCATGGATACGAATGAAATTGAAGAATAAATTGTTTAATTATATTAATTCTTATGATCGTAATTATGTAACCTGTCGATAATTGAGAACTAACCCTAGTTATTTGTTAATCACTTTCCCAATCTGTTCAATTCGACATAAAGTTCGAATCCCAATCGACCTTAAGATTGTCCCTCTCTCTCTCTCTCTCTCTTTTCATTTCGACATCAGCTGTAACTATTCTCATTGTGTAAAACCCTCATTATAATTCAAACAGGAATACAATGGGAAGTTATTACACAAATACACAAATACTGTAATGCTTCATTATCATAATGTAATTACCTATTTGTGAAATATTTCTTCATTAAACTATTTTGTTTATGATTATTTTTTAATAATTATTGTATGATAATTTATAAGATACATTAAAGGGTGTATTATATCTCATAATTATGATTTATTACCTTCGCAGAATGCAGGAACGTTATATTATAGACGGTATTTATTTATTTATTTATCATCTTGTTATTCGCATAACTGAAAAAATGTCCAACCAAAATGTCTGAAATTTGGTGAAACGATTGGTCCATGTTCATCGACTTGCTGGTAGAGTTTAGGGAGTGACCCGGTTAAAGGTCAAGGTCATGGTCATTTTTAACTCAAAAAGTATTGAACCATATTGCATGAAACTTGGTTGGAAGATTGATCAATATACAGGAACCATTTTGTTAGATTTTGGTTTGAAGCGATCGGGTCAAAGGTTAAAGATCAAGGTCAAGGCTATTTATAACTGAATAACTCAAAAAGTATTCAATCAAATTGTCTGAAATATTATGGGACGATTGGACAATGTCCAAAAACAATATGGTAGAATTTTGGAAGCGATCCGGACAAAGGTCAAGGCCAAGGTCCTTTGAAACTCAATAACTCAAAAAGTATTGAACCATATTGCATGAAACTTGGTAGGACGATTGGTCACTATCCAGTCGCCAGTTTATCAGAGTCTTGTAGCAAAATTCATTGATGTTGAGTCTTACAAAAAAATGTTATACTCGAAAGTCAAATTGATTAAATGTATTTTACTTTTGTTCAGATGGTTCCTATTATTGGAACAGTAAATTAAACAGTATCAATTTATTATACCAATTCCATGAGAGATAATTTGGTCACACGACCAGTTTGTATCCTTGAACAGATCTCCGAAAATAAGGAATTAACCCAAGTAACCTATCTCTCAAAAGTATGCACCCTAACCTAGCTAGCCGCCGGAGCGAGCGTGCCAGTACTCACTAAAACTTAAAATCTTTAAGTTTTAGTCTTGAAATCTCAACCAATAGACATTTCAGTATTTTTCTACTTAAAAATCTTTCTTTGATATCCACTCATCCTTTGGTAAACGCCAAAGAAAAATTAAATAATTAGCAAGCAAATATTACAAACAGATATTTCTTATGTATTATTGTATGGGCGTGGCTTATCACTGAGACTCCCCACATCTTAGCGAGGTGTGGAGTCTCTTAGACTTTCTTCCCATCTTGTCAGAGTTCTTCTTTCTTTCACTGTATGTCTTATTAAATACATTCAACATACATATACACACAAACTGTAATCTTAGCTCACCAAACACTCAGGTACAACTTCCACCAAGTGTCCACTAAACACATCCCGTACTTTCACTGTCCTCTAACAAAGTGAGACAACTATTATTTTCGATCTGAAGATCTTCTTATTATCTTCTAATCTTCTTGATATCTTCCGACATCACCCCATTGTTTCTTTTCTCCGAGAACATTCGGTACTTTTAAGAGGTCCTTCAAGAGTCTTCAGACTTTCGAAACAAAAGGAAACACTTGATTCCGTCCTTTGAACAAATACAAGGGACTTCAGTCAACAGGGGATAGAAAAATGGCCATCTGCTCATGTGGCACTATAATAATGTCCTTAAAAAATTGTAGATAATAAAGGAATTAACAACATAGTAAATAACATCAGTTAATACTGTATACATGTAATTAATTATCATTAACAGTATTTTCTTAAAATAAACGTTAAAATTATATGAAATCAGCTATTTCTAAGGGTAAATAACATATTAGTGTTCGGTTTCCTATTTTCGTACATCAAGCAATCACTAGTGAATAAGTGAAAAAATCTTCTCCATATTGAAATAAGTATTGAAGCAATTAAACGACACATACAATGTAATATTTATATCATAAGTAATATATATTTGAAATTAGATAACGCTCAGTCTGATATAACTTATCCTGTTACCATTACCTATAATAAGGAAAGCATATTTTATAACTTTAATACTTTCATCACATAAATATTGTGCTGTGTGGTTTAACCTCCTAATCTTGGGCAGTAAATTTTGCTGCATCAACTGAGAATTCTTCAAAGAGTAAATAATCCACAGATTACTTTATCCTTCGTTTGAAAATATTTGAACAACACGGCCCAAAATATATACTTGTGTTAGTTTAACAAATGAAATATAGTAAAGTAATATATTATTAATATTTTGTTTTTGTCCATATTGATATTTTATTGTTTTCGTTAATCTTAAAGATCACATTATCAATTATGAATTATATTATTCATTATTATCTACCTAATTTCAATACAAAAACCGGTTCCATTAATTATAGTCAAATTCTATATCACTATTTATAATTTAACAATCGACACTTCATTATTGACGATGATACTATAACGTAGATAATACAAATTAAGTAAAGATAGAAAGTACTGCAAAGAGTTATTTTACTCATAAACTGATATAATATATTTTAATAAATCATATATGATAATTTACAAAATATATTTTTTGAACAGAATTCATGGTGTCAGTTAGAGCACATTTTCCCTAATCTGAAATATACGATTGAATACGGTCATATTTATTTATATAAACAAAAACCTATATTAATTATAGAGAAATTAGACTCTACAATATTATAGAAAAATAATTCCCTTTAACTAAATTACGATGACACACTTAACAATTCTCACTGTATTTTTAGATACAAGAAAATCTCCAACTCAAAAGTGGGTGCTAGAAGTATTCGTAAGTCTGGCGTTTGAATTCTTCAAGAGAAATGTTCTGCAAGACAAAAGGAAGACGTCACTTGCGTCACTTGAGAAGATTTATACGAATTTCATCCTCAGAGAGAAATCATTTCTGAATCAGCTTAGGTTGGTAGGTTTTCTTTTGTAAATCACAAATGTGAGTTTAATGGTTGGTACCAAATATAAAGAAAATCAAATTTAGGAAATTTTGTTACAGAAATTTTTGTAACTAACATTTAGTTGATTGTATCGTTTAGTAAATTATTTTTGGTTATTTATTTATTTATTATAAGCTTTGAAAAAATATTGTGAAATAAGCAACCTAAATTTTTAAATACAACATTCGAATTTTATGATGACGCTGTGAGTGATAATATAAATTAATTTATCTTAAATTTGTTAAGAAATGAATTGAATGAAATTAATCAAATTAACAATAATTAACCGATGATAATGATCTACTACAATATATATAGTAGTAATTAATTGCACGAAATGAATGTTTTCCAATCATTCAATCAAATTAAATGTTTACAAAATGTAATATTCACCGTTCATACAATTTTGAAGTTCCACGATTTTGTAATTAGTTTGGTATACGAAGACCAAAAATTTAAAAAGATACCTTGTTTTTCTTATCGTACCTTATATTCAAATAGTAAAAATATTCTATAGATCCAAGTTTTGGACCAGTACAATAAAGTGGATCAAAGTTCAGTGATTCGTACCACAATGTCTGAAGTTCGAATTTATCACAGGAGTTGAGAGACGAAATAAACTGGAGATAGAATTGATATACCTATCTCTTGGGAGATAGTATATGTACAGAAAGAGATTCAGTGCTTTAGAGAAAATATATTTCAGGAACTTAATATGTCGAGTTATATCATCATATCTTATTTTATTTTCAAACGAGTGATTTAGAGATGCAAATAAAATTAAATTAATTCTTAAATATGGTGTGAGGAGGAATGAAAATTAGCCCTGTAAGCGTTTGATACAAAAATACTATTCTCGGTGAAATATCTAAGATATTTTTACGGAAACCCATTCAGTTATAAAAGTGTTGATATAAAACGATAAAAATATAGAAGGATTTAGTTACACCTTAGAGTGCGAGTTGAAATAAAAGAGCATTAAAAGATAGAACTCTGAAGAATTCAATTTCCTCATCAGCAATCAAATCCCAGTCCTCTAGTATAGTATACTGATGAACTAATAAAATGAATTTTGGCTCACAGTGCTGAAGGACAGCGATATGATTCTCTTTCCTTTTACTATGTTATTTTTTGATGTTCGTATCTTTCCATTCTTATTCTGATGTGTAACTAACTACTTTGATATATTTCCATAAAATCGAAAGAAGAGAGTATAAGTTACTATTATATCAATTATGTAACTCTAGAACATGTCAACTTCAAAGCAGTCAGTATATGACAGGCATATCGTATTTAATTTGGTTGTTCAAGTTACATAATAGTGGAAGGTTGCAATAAGTTACTGTACGGCTTGGAGATAATTAAATAATTTGAAGTTTAGATTGAGTTAGAGATACCAAGAGAAAGTTAAAGTGTGGCTATTGAAGATTATTGAAGATCTAATTCAGTCTTCTGCTAAAATTTATTCTTTGGTGGGCAATTTGGAGTTTTGCAATCTCTCGTATAGAAATAAATCATTACCGTCGAATTATAACGTGAAAAAAGGTATTATTCATCTGGAGGACTATATTTTTTCCTCGGCGTTCTTCCTTTAAAAATGAATTACATATCAATGTAAAATAAAGTGAATGATATTATCCAGTTTTAAATTAAATTGAATTTATTTTATAAGAATTTCGTGTGTTGCGTGTAAAGTAACACTTATTAATTTAGTATTTATCACGTCTTACTTAAATCCACGGATATTTTTTATTATTTCAAGTCCTTTAAACAAATGTACTATCATTGGTAGTAAGATGAAACTGGTACCATTTTACAGATATATTATATAAAAAGTACCAATGCTTATTGTTCATGTCTATGTTTATTATTAGACATAAATTTTCTATGTCAAAATGTTCTCAATACTTCAGTTGCACCCAGTCTAATCCAGTTATACTTAATAACATCAAAAGAAAAAAAATAGAACCTCTTCAGTTTTTCCATCCTATATTGTAGGAATGAGATGCTCTTACATTGCGCTTTGAATTAAGCTACAAAAATACATGAAAGCAATTGCAGTTAAATCATTTCATTATCAAAGCTACTTGGAATGAGATAGTGAATATATTTTAGACGATGAGACGAAAATAGTTTCTAACTCAACGACATTGATTCTGTTAATTTAAAGCATTTAACTATTATATGATTTATATCTCGTATTATTTTTATTTAATAATTAAACTTAATGCTATATCAGTTCAATATTTTTCTATGATTGAATTAGATTGTTTGGTTGAATTTTAAAGATTGTTTATTTGTTGATAATAAATTAATAATTTTTATTTTATCCCTAATTTAATTCTGTTCGTGTTTTTCCAAATATTATTGCATTTGGTATAATAGGTTTATAAAGTCTAAATGAAAAGGCTATTATGTTAATAAATTGAATAAAATTCTCCCTCTTCGAAATTGTAGTTATATTAAAAATAGGTTTTTGTCTTTACATATGATTGGCAACACTGGGTGGCAAGAGTGTCACGTGACTGATTTTAAGATGCAGGCTAAATTGAGTATTCATACGGGAAGGTATATCGTTTTCCCCTTTTAAGTCTCGGACCATTTTTGAATTGTGTTCAAACTTCAAAGAAGGTATAAAATAAACATTTTGTTACATGTCTAAAGGTAGACAGTGGAAGTACCTACTTGTTTTGCAAGCGATAGTTTATTTTGGAAATATACTACTCAGCCTTTAATTTGCTGTTTGCAGCAAGCAAGGTGCGACATGTGTATTGTGATTTTCTTCCTAACACCTCTGTGTATTTGTGTACTTAGAGTTTCACCGGTTGTTATATTACGGTTGTGGTGTCACACCCAAGGCGTGCTTTGACAATCTCTAAGGGGTTGTTTGGAGACCGTGTAGGAGCTCTGAGAACTCGCAATTATTAGGTTGCATATTTGTTAAGTTTTTGCTGATTAATCAGTGATGTCATATAGATATCAAGGCATCAGTGGGTTTCTCGTATATTAAAATAAAAATAAAAACATCAAAGGTCATGTTTTAGTGCGTTATTCCCAGAAACTCATAATTGGTTAATAAATATAACGTGACTAACTGTAATACGGTTTGTCAAACTTACAGAATTATATGAAGGGCAATATTTCATTTTGAATACACAAGAAATACTGAAATACAGTTATGGTGAAACGAAAGAAGATCAAATTGGTTCCTTACTTAATCTACCAAATGTCATCACCATAACTTTCTCCATGGATATAGACAGATACACCATCAGTTTTATAATCAGTTTCAAAGTTTGAGTAGTTATGTCTTCCTTCTTCCTCTGTACTTCTGGAAAAATCACCATTTTTACCGCAAACTTTCTGTGTATGAGGCACGTCTATTCGCTTGGCAATTTGCTTGCAGATTTTTCAATGAATAAGTTAGGACGGCAGATGTTGAATTATAATTCTTATCCTTTCGCCACAAAAGTTAATAAAAGGAAGGTGCAGGTATATGTCCAAAACCCAATTCATTACTGTTTTTTACTTTAAATTTTAAACTTTGCTGTGCATGCCTATATTGTGAACATGTTAAATTACCATATTCATTCAATTTAAAAACAACTAATAATTTCATCATAAAATTAATAAAATTTAATTTTGTTTTCTATGAAAATGATAATATGACTAAATTCTTACTTTTGTCAATATTAAAAATAATTATTATCATATTTTTGGTTTAATCAACTAATAGTGACTTATTTAGGTTATTTTGTATATTTCTTAGATTTTTCTATTTCAATAACTTAAAAAAAATCTCAAACAAAAAATTGAGTGAAATTTAATAGGATATCCACTTTTTGGAATGTTAATTTCTCTTTTTGGAAAGGCTTTTCATTCATAAAAAATCCACTTTCAATCCTTTAAAATGTCCTGATTTCTAACAAACTACAAAGAAACACAATATCCGACCCACACAATCCATTCTTATGCAGTTCTCTAACTACCCTGTAATTTAGTGTACAATTAGCTTGCAAAAATAATAAGGTTTTTCGTGGAAGTTGGACGATTTCCTAGTATAATTAACAATTATTACTTTACCTAATGAGCAATTAACTGAGTTTTTACAGAAGGAAATGCCATGAAAAATTAAGGAACGTAGATTTGTCAGTTTTAATTGAGAAGTAATTTGAACAATTCTGTGAACCGATTTGACCAACTGCATTCATTAGGAATTTTGGCAGTTGATGGATCGTGTATTATTGCCGATTATACGGTAAATATTGACCGATCGTCTTTTATGAAGAAAGAAAATTTATCTATTAAGTAATTAAAATAACTGTGCTATAATATTATATGAAATAATGTTTCAAAAGTGTTAAGTGATATAGTATTATTTATATTTTGTATTGATATATAACATATTCAAAATATAATTCTTATTAGAAATACTTAAAATTGGTATTAAATCGAAACAATTATAATAAATAGTTGTCCAATAAATCACCACTAAAAATAATCCCCAAAAAAGACTTTTACAATATTGCAATGTTGTACTTTCTTTTTTGACGCGATAAAAGGCGATACCTCATACCTTCTACATAATAGAGTATAACCATGTACCAGTTAAAAACCCAATACTTACTACTTTTATAGGAAGTATGAAACGCAATAGTTTGGTTCCTTGCATAATGATATTAAAAAAGTATGTTGGAAATTATTGAAAAATTGCAAAAAAAAAATTTATTACCAAATTAAAAAAATCTATATTAATTTTGAGAATCACGATAAATATTCACAAGTTTCGAAAACTTTGTTAGTATCATTTATTTTCATTTCGGAGGTCTTGTTGCGCATTTTATGAGCATCAATAGCTACATATATGAAAATAAAATAAATACAGTACTCTCTTGAAACAAAATTTATAAATCTATATTTATTGAAAATAAATATACTTTCCTCTCATATACTAATGATTAGGTTTGTAAGTCTTCTAAATCTTCTCTATCTCCATTTAGTTCACCATATACCGAAAGTTATCCAAAAAACAGTGACTTGTCCATTTCATTATTTCATGTTGTCATTTTAAAGAGAGAAACAGACTCTGAAGACTGATTTCCAGAAAACGAACAAGAAAACCTAACAATCCTCTTGGAGAAGAAGAGGCGAGGAAGTAATCAATTGGCACACACTCATATTGGTGACAGAATATGAAATGAACAAGAAAATCTAGCGAACCTCTTGGAGAAGAAGGGGTGACTAATATTTATAACTAGAGTATGGACTTGTTGTACAATGAAATATTTTTTTTCACTTAAGAAGTAATTTCATATTTACCATACTTATTGCAGTTGCTTTATAAAAATAGAATAACTGGGAATTCATATATACTCAATGTACATATTGTATATACTAATTTCACTATAACTTAAATATTGACGCAAACTAACTTAATGATAAAAACTATTATTCCATCAGTGTTCCATATATTGAATTTGAATAAGAACATTGCAATGTTTAGTTACGAGAACACGCACCAGAACTCTGAAGTTTTTGTGTTGTGATATTCAAATGGAGAGTTCCACTCCCTTTATTGAATTGGAAAAATTTAACTTTTGTCGATCTTTTTTGAATATGAATTTAGATACGACATTTGACAGTTATGGAAATTTATGACGGAAATTTCATCATCCTGGAATAAAGTTATGTTGGGACAATAAAAGAATGAGCCTGGAGCCCACAGAATTCTAAATAATTCTGATATTAATTTATTTCTGGTTCACTTAGTATATAAATATGAAATATGAAAATTATATACAAGTTAATTATATTTCATTTGTGAGTGGTGAATAGGTAACTAATATTATGAATATAATATTTAAATTAAAATAAATATCACAATAGATACACAAATAGAGATTAATTCAAAACTTCAAAAAGAGAATAATTTAAAATAAGAATAATTTTCTAATTGAATTTCATTTTCTTGTAGCTAATTTAACAATTAACATTTGTTACTAAGATTAATAATTAATAATTACTCCACAAAAGAAAACTGTATGCCTATTTCAAACCTTCCAAATTCGATATTAAAAAGTCTATCTTTCGATCATCGATTTCAATCACCGACCGAAAGCCAACGATCGCTGACTACATTTCTCCGAGTACGTGCTAAGCAAACGGTTCGTCAAACTCAATTATTATCTTCCTACTTGAAATTTTCTCTTGGGAACCGCAATAAATTCCCGAAGTTCATTCCTTTTGACAGACAAATTCTTACTTTCATTCCCAGGGAATTCAAGAATCGAGAGCCGTAAATCTATAGGGTGCGATGTGTAACTTGTATCAGGAATTCAAATTTAGTGACGAATTGACTGTTCTTAAATTTAGACGTTTTTGTAAACTGAAAATAATTAAAAAATTAAATAGTTTTTTTCAGATATTATATCTTATTATGTTTTTTTTATATTACAAAGAAAATCTAATTGAAATTTTTAATTCATTGAAATGTTTAACTAAAAATTTTTCAATTGAAAGAATATGTTACTTTCTTATAAATGCAATGAGTCAATTTATTTCTAATTTCTAATATTCCTAGATCATATATATTGATTGTATATATAAATCAAATTATTCTGAAAACTTCCTATTTTCATCAAATATCCAATATTCCAGTATTCCAAAAACCATCAATAAAAGTATCCCTATCCAATCCAGAGGAAAATACTCGCAGCTGTAAAACTCAAATGCCGGAAATAAACACCATCTGAAAAAAAAAATCAAACGAATCCTTTTCATCATTCTCTGTAGTGTGAAAATCTCATATGTATATTAAATACCTTTGAAGTTTTGACTGAGTATTGCTTGCGAGCTTTTCTTGCATGAACATTGAACAATAAAAAGTATTGTTATTAATTGAGTATTTAATATTTCACAGATGTATAAGATGTAATTCGGGTGTATAGGCATTTTTTTTATATATGAAGATCAACATCACCTTTTCCTCTTGTCCATCAAATTACAGCAGCTGAAATACAGTCAGTGCCTGTAGTTTAGTGTTGTCAGTAACAGCAGAAACACAGTCAGTGCCTGTAGTTTAGTGCTGTCAGTGACAGCAGAAACACAGTCAGTGCCAGTACATTTTATCTGCTGGAGAGTATTATCGAGGAAAATCTCTCAGGTTTTATTGGCTGTGGAAAATAGGAATTGAGAAATCGACTGGAAAATATCATCTGTGGGTGACAAAGCTTTCACTCACACAATCCTCTCACTGCAGTTCACATCTGATATGACATCAGAAAAATATTAAAGGGATCACAAGGATCACATATACATCACAGAATTCAAATCTCACAATTTATGTAACAAATTTGAAACAATATTATAGTTTGTGCAGTGGAAACATATTTTTTTTTGGTTTTACAAAATCTGTAATGAATAATTACGTCTAAAGTACAAGTAATTTCTACGATTAGCCTAACAATTGCCTGGTACTAGGACAGAATGCCTACGGACAAAATGCCTACGGACAAAATGCCTACAGATAAAATGCCTAACGGACAGAATGCCTAAAGGACAAAATGCCTAATGTAAAAAATATATGAATAAAGAAAATATAAATTGTAAAATAATGACGTAAAATAAAAATAATGACTCCATATTTAAATAAATGGGCAGAATAGAAAGCATTGTATGTGATGTTTTTAATGGATTGGTTATAAGTAAATAAAGATCATAATACATTATATTGTAATGCCATAATTGAACATCAAATAATATTTTTTAAATTAATGTAAAACATAAGAAAAAAATGTATACTATACGTTCCAGTTACATCACATAAAGAATACTGTGTTTTTTCCATCGGAACTATAAAGGTAGTTGAATAAAACAAATATTAGCGGCATTTTTTATAAGCAGAGTAGCTAATTGCATGTCAGTACTAACTTATATAAACATTGTAATTACTTAACTTTCTTTAGAATTTAAAAAGCAGCTATAAATATCCCTATAGATTCAAGATGATTATAGCTATCTAAAAGAATAAACAATATTTAAAAAAAAATCAAAATAGAATAAGATGATTAGATATCTTTAAAAAATTGATAATAGAAGAAGATGATTATAGATATCTAATTAAAATGGCAAGATGTAGGAAGATAAAATTTTTAGAGCGATTTGATAAATAGAGTAAACACTTTAGTGATAAATCACAAACACAGTTAAATGATAGAAGAGAGTGTTTACACTAAGCACGCTGAGTTACAATTGTTCATATTCAATGTGAAAATGATTTAATAAACTATCTCCGACACAAAACTCTTTGTTTCCACTTGGTCTAACTTATTTTAAATCTTTGTTCACAACTTCAATATTTGAAATAAGTATAAATGGATTTTAGGCATTCTGTCCGTTAGGCATTTTGTCCATTAGGCATTTTGTCCGTTAGGCATTTTGTCCATTAGGCATTTTGTCCGTTAGGCATTTTGTCCGTTAGGCATTTAGTCCGTATGCATTCTGTGCGCGCACGCAATTCTGTGCCGTAGGCATTCTGTCCTAACTGTGAAATGTGGATATCATATAAGGGCTTGTTATTTTATTTTTTACTTTTCATCACTGAATATCCTTGTATTGCTACCTGTAAAGTTAAATATTTCGTCAAAGAATTAAGAAGAGATTTAAAATATTCATCACTTTTTTGCTAAAGGGAATTATATCAATATCAATTAATATAAAATTTAACTGTTAAATAAGTGCTTCATTATTAATGTAGACTGTTTTTAACAGCTTTAGAGGGATGCCGTGTCATATGATTGAAAACTAACAAGCGAACCTAATTAACAAATTACTCGGAGATTACACAAATTGAAAATGAAACATTGAAACATCTTTATTGAAATAAAAAAAAGTACAAAATACAAATATACAATGAAAATAATGTCTAAATTTAAGATAAAGCCCTTATATAATAAGTATGAGAAACATACTTTTCGGGCAAACATATGTAGAATAATAATGCAAATGCTATATTTTTTTACAGACTTAACAATTTATTCATTTGAAAAAGAGAAAGGATAGTAGACTTTATAGAAGAGAAAAAAATATAGATAGACTAGCAATAATAAGAAAAAAGGTGAGATTTATAATTTGCCTTGAAAAGATTTAGGCTCTGAGAATGACGGATATGTGAAGGAATGGAATTTCAAATAGATGGACCATTATACAAAATTGAGTGTTGAGTAATATTTAAGCGCTGGAATTGAGGTACAATATTCTCGACAGATCAAGTTGAGTAATGACTACCTGACGTGAAAAAAGATGGAGAGTCACTATTTAAGTTCCTAAACATACATTGACCAACGAAAAATTTATAGATATCAATCATCTTCAGTAGACCTGTTCTGTAAAATAGAGGAGAGGGTAATCTATATGGTACATTATTTTAATACAATACATTAATACAATACTTACATTCATCATTATTTGTATTCAGTAAGACAGATATTTGTGATCCATTTCAAATTATTATTAAAAAATTATGTGAATTAACACTGAATCCAATCACATGTGCATACTAACAAACAAATTCTTTTACTTGCGATAGAAGCAACTGCACGAATTATTCCTTGTAATCCTCCTAATACCTTCACGCACAGTTTGTAATTATTCCAGTTGGTTATCCACGTATTTGGCAGAATATAAAGATTTAAAATATCATTGTAGCAGCACCAGTTAATTAATATGAACCAGATTTAATTCCTTGCCCAACATTAGACTGGAAAATAAGCAGAGAGTGGCTAACTAATTTACCCCAGGAATGAAATTGCCAATTAGCTCCCCAGAAGCAATCAGGTGAGAATACCGTAGTACTCTATACATTGGGCTTTTATAGACTCTAACATATAAAATTCTACTACTCTACTCGGGTGGAAATAGATTAGAGAGTTACGAAATGGAAATATTATACGAGAAATAAATAATCGCGAATAGTTGTATTTTGAATGGCAATTTGATAAAAAAAATCAATATATCAACGGCAATCGATAATGTTCAAACTTAATGAAATAAACTATATAAATTTTTTTTCAACGTAATTGAGTATACTAGATGATCTTCCAATATTAAATTATCCGTCTAGGAAATACCTTTTCAAAATTTCACTTCACAAAACTTACATATGTTCCTATTTTATATTTTCAAAAATCCTATTACTCTGATAAAATCAACAACTCTCTACTCTATGGGTAAATTTCAACTCTTTGTATTCCATTGGAGTACTCTTACCAGGTTTATTCGACTGAATCGTGTGCTTTAGTTGGTGACGTCATCCATTGTCTTGCATACTAAGAGAATTCAGTGAGACGTTCATGTGATAGGAATATTAAATAGGCTGATAATGAAGTAAATCGTTGAGTATATTTATTCATATATTATATATAAACTGTAAATGCGTGATTTGGGTTTTGATTGAAATGAATTAATTTTTTTAGTTAATTCGTGAATAGTAAAGGCTAAAGCATGCATTTCAAATTCATTTATTTTCTTTATTAAAGTCATGAATAGCAAAGTAATTCGCGTCTGAAAGATGATACAAATGATATTCCTCTGCGAATGAACTCCCTTTTGTAATTATTGTTATAATATTATTATTATTCCCCTAAAGATGAACTCAAATGGTAAATATCATTCATACTACATTTATTTACAGTCAATACAAATAATATTCCTCAGGGTATGAATTATTACGGTGAAATAGTTTTATACAATATCCATTTATTTCCAATACAATTTTGAAAAATGTGTAAATGTAAATAATAACAAAATGAAAAAAATTGGCAACTTCGTGTGAGATTAATATTCGAATTTTTTTTTTTTTGTAGTGGTTTGTATTCTAAAATTTTCATTAAATTATAAATAAAACTTCGAAGCCAAATTTCTGAGCAATTTTTTCTAATTGATAAAATATATATAATTACACGAGATTCAGATTCTTCAATAATTCTCGAACACTGTTGAAAAGAAGTTAATAGACGATGTTTCCTTGAAGAGAATTTTATTCGAAAATACTTCATAGTTTGCATCATTGCATCACGTTATAGTTTGCATCATTGCATCACGTTATAGTTTGCATCATTGCATCACGTTATAGTTTGTATCATTGCATCACGTTATAGTTTGTATCATTGCATCACGTTATAGTTTGTATCATTGCATCACGTTATAGTTTGCATCATTGCATCACGTTATAGTTTGCATCATTGCATCACGTTATAGTTTGCATCATTGCATCACGTTATAGTTTGTATCATTGCATCACGTTATAGTTTGTATCATTGCATCACGTTATAGTTTGTATCATTGCATCACGTTATAGTTTGTATCATTGCATCACGTTATAGTTTGTATCATTGCATCACGTTATAGTTTGTATCATTGCATCACGTTATAGTTTGCATCATTGCATCACGTTATAGTTTGCATCATTGCATCACGTTATAGTTTGTATCATTGCATCACGTTATAGTTTGCATCATTGCATCACGTTATAGTTTGTATCATTGCATCACGTTATAGTTTGCATCATTGCATCACGTTATAGTTTGTATCATTGCATCACGTTATAGTTTGCATCATTGCATCACGTTATAGTTTGTATCATTGCATCACGTTATAGTTTGCATCATTGCATCACGTTATAGTTTGTATCATTGCATCACGTTATAGTTTGCATCATTGCATCACGTTATAGTTTGTATCATTGCATCACGTTATAGTTTGCATCATTGCATCACGTTATAGTTTGCATCATTGCATTACGTTATAGTTTGTATCATTGCATCACGTTATAGCTTGCATCATTGCCTCATGTTATAGTTAGCATCATTGCATTACGTTATAGTTTGTATCATTGCATCACGTTATAGTTTGTATCATTGCATCACGTTATAGTTTGCATCATTGCATCACGTTATAGTTTGTATCATTGCATCACGTTATAGTTTGCATCATTGCATCACGTTATAGTTTGCATCATTGCATCACGTTATAGTTTGCATCATTGCATCACGTTATAGTTTGTATCATTGCATCACGTTATAGTTTGTATCATTGCATCACGTTATAGTTTGCATCATTGCATCACGTTATAGTTTGTATCATTGCATCACGTTATAGCTTGCATCATTGCATCATGTTATAGTTAGCATCATTGCATCACGTTATAGTTTGTATCATTGCATCACGTTATAGTTTGTATCATTGCATCACGTTATAGTTTGCATCATTGCATCACGTTGAAATGTCAACAAGACGTGGGAGCCAATGTATAATTATTCATGAAATAATTAAGTGTTCTTTCCTATTTAGGGCTTTAGTAATTTCTTTTGATCCAAACGGATTTGAACACAAAATTACTTTTAGAATTACTTTACCCAGAACCAACTGAGAAAAATGTTATTGCCTAGTTATAAGTGTTATCCCTATAATCATATTTAACAACTAAGTTTGAAAACCAGTTAGCTGAACAATAAAGAGTTAAAAACTTCAAAGACAAGGGCAATTTTATCTCATTTGCGATATTATTTACTCATTTCAATTATTTGTATGAATTATATAGGATTTAAACTGATTAAAATACATAAGTACATATAACAGTTAATTTTGTACCTATAGTTCAATTCCAGTCTTTTCTTCAATAACTATCACAAGTAACTAGTGTCAATTTCATCATATCAATATGTTAAACATAACATTTCATATTCTATTTGGTTCAATATTCGCTCCAGTTTTTAATCACCAAATTTCATTCTTGTATTTCGTTCATTTCAGTTTCGATCGGATCGTTCCACGTTTTCGAACGAAAAATAAATATTAATATAACATGAATCTACATGTATCATTTATACCATTAAAATACCGATTTGACAGGTTGTTTTGTATACTTTTCTTGTGTAAGTTCCGATAACTCGTAACTTACCTTATTCAAACATTTGAACGCCGTGACGTGTCCAAGTACCGTGACGTTACTCTAATATCTGAATGAATGAAATGATTGCTGTTTGTGGTTTTATAGATGTCAAGATTTACAGTCAAATCATTAACAGATTGATGGCTGCTATTCGTTCATAGCAAAGGAAAATAATTTGATATGACGTATATTACCTTACAGGAATGATGTATATCTCTTCCATACAAGTCAGTTTCTTTATTTTACTCGAAAAAATATAATTACGTGCGTAATTTTTCATCATTATATAATTTGAAAATCAATGCTAAAAAATAAGTGGCAAAGATCAATAAAAAAAATGATTGATCAATATAGAAAGAAACGTAATATTCTTATTCCTTTTAAGCAAGATCCATTAATTTAATTTAAATTATGCGTTTTAAAAAAAAAGTATCTGTATCTAACCATTTGACGAATTGGATTAGTTTGAAATCTCTTCTTTTGAGGATTGAAAAGTGCATTCGAATCACCGTTTCAGTCCAGCAAATTGTTCAATGAATTTAAAAGCTCGAGTTTCGAACTTTGGATCCATCTTCATAAGAAATTCTGGATTCATTTCGAATCTCTCAAAGGAATCATTTTGAAACTCTATTGAATTCAAGCTTCTCATGTCTAGATTTCTGTGAAGGATTTGATACAGAAATTCTACCATTATAATATTATTCAAACAACAGTTTAAATATAAAAATGCAATTCGTTGGTAATATTTATCAAATTATTTTGATAAATGTGTGATTTACTATAAACCTAGTTTATTTTTTTATTTTTTTGGCCACAGATAATTCAGAGCTCGCCTAATCTATTGTGATAAAATATATAATTTTTACTTTTATATGTATATAAATATATTTCTCTTCAATAACTTCTGATTTACTAGACCTAATAATTTAAAAGTCTCCTCTATAACATTATCTCTGTTAAATTCCACCTAATCTCCTATGGCCTTAAATTTACGAGGAGAAACAAGAAGATTTTCCGCCAAACTATCGCCAGTCTGTCGGAAAACATCGCAGAGACGCTAGTCGCGACTCTGGCTTCGGAATACGAGGACCCGTTAGCGTTTGAGACCACCTTGGTCTCAAAATATTTTGATGTGATCTCTAAGGATCTCATGAATATATGTGCAAGATTAGAACCATAGGACAAATACATCCTTGTATGTGATTTATGATGGAGTAGTGCGGTGTACAGATGGCGGAGCGAAGAATAGAAAAACATATGTTAAGAGTTCTCGATTGCATCACTGGAAAGAGCATAATTTTCCTAAATCTTCACCAAATTTGGAAATAATTTGATAAAGTGTAGTGTTTCTAGTATGGGAATGAAAGTAGGGCCTAAGAATGAAATATGTTCATGCTATATTTCCATACCGCTGTATGCTACATGTTGAAATTTTCTTATTAGTTTTAATTTTACAATATATTGAATATCGAGATAGTACATATTACTTCACAATCAGTATACCAACTACAAATTATGTCTCACAAATTGTATCTATTTTTTTCTGAAGTATCTTAATATATATATTAGAGAAAAGAATATCCTCTATAGGGTCGGACGGGGTATCACTGCGCACACTCCCACAAACTCTGTATTTACTCGAAAACTAAACGTACTAGAGAAACTCTTTTTCTCGTGATGAAATGGTCATGAATGAGGATGGTTCTCAACAAGTTTCGAAATAATAGCTAAATAAATAAAATACTTATTGGTAATTTTATGTGCGCAACTTATAGTGAGAGTATAGTGGTATCACTGAGCACAGGAAGGGGTATTACTGCGCAGTGCATAAATACAGCACTTCTCTCCCCACCTAAATTCCTCCTGTCCCCATTTTAATGCCCATCTTCCCCCCTATCTAAACCTCTTCTTTCCCCATCTAAATATCCCTCTCCTCCTATCTTAATCCCCCTCTCTTCTCATCTAAATCCTCCTCTCTTACCAGTTTAATCACACTCTCTTCTCATCGAAATTCCCCTCTCTTCCCATATAAATCCCCCTCTTCCCGATCTATTTCCCCATCTCCCACATCTAAATCCTGCTCCCCTCCTCCATCTAAACTTCTGTGTTTCCCTCTCTACATGCCCTCTCCCCAATCTAATTGTCCCTTACATTTTAAACACATATTTAATGAATCTGCAATATATTTAACTCTTAAACTTTACGTAACAGTTAACTACTTATATCAAGGATATACTAAGATCGTGTTTTTATTGTTAATCAACATTTAATTCAATTACCTCTCAACCCCCCTCCCCCCCTAAAATACCCACTCTCCCTATCTTAATACCCCAACATCAAGTTGCATAGCTACTACGATCGTAAGTTTATATTGTGAATCAAATTTATAATTAAATAACACCTGATTCAGTTTTTATGCCTATATTAAAGGCTATAAACTCATAATTTTTATATTTATTTACATACAAATATGGTTATTAATCATGCGCAGTGATACCCCTCTACCTTTAAATTATCTGGGGTATCACTGCGCACGGTTGTGGCAGGAAAACCATTACAACTGAGAAATTAAAAATTTGACATAATGTAACTGTTATTGTTTGTGTTAACATGTTAAAACAATATGAATCTATAAATCTTGGCTCTAGACTTTTGGTGCAAACTATTTTCAGATCGTTTTGAGAGCACCACATATATCGCGACTTAACTCAACAAATAATAATAAGATACTGGTGCATCATGATGTTTATGGGACAAAAGAAGATGCTTGAAATGATGGTGCAATCAGATTTAAGCTAAAGCAAGCGGTTCAAAATTATAAGAGGTTTGGAGTGATACCCCATAAAAAGGGTATGCGCAGTGATACCCCGTCCGACCCTACATATTCACAATATTGTAGAAAACCTATAGGAGTATGAAAATATAAGTGGATTATCAAACAACTTATTATTTCCAGGTTGCAATGTTTTAAAAATATTGGGGCAATGTTGAAGAAATATTGGGGCAATGTTGAAGAAATATTGGGCAATGTTGTAATAATATTAGATTGTTATTGCTCCAAAATACATTGTTACCAGGGCAAAATAATTCTAATACATGAAATCGTGTTCTATTGGTCTATTCATCATTCTACAAATATAAGACTGAAATTATTAATTTTGATAAACTAAGTATTTTATAATCCTCTTATCGATGGTAAGTTCTTATTCTAATTTCCTGACAAAATGATTCCAATTACACGAACTAATGTTATAATTTAACTAGTTTATAATTCCTCATCTAAGTTCTCAATGAGTTTTATATATACTTTACTAACTTGAACTAAAGTTCTAGTCTTTTAATTGACTGCGAATTCGAGTGATTTGAGAAAGCATGAAACTTATATATCATAATGAAACTGTCAATTAGGAGTTAAATGAAAAGTTGACCTAATTATATATTGTAGGTATCAAATATAATAATTACATTGTATTTATATACTAATCTATAAAATTTATATATTTCACACAGATAATCACCAATCCAACATATTGTTTCTACTATACTGTAAATACAATCAACCAGACTCGATCAAAGCAACTCTCACATTACTCTCTACAAAATCATTCGAATATTTTCCAAGCATTCCCGACTACAAAACTTTCCGAACATATCTTGGCATCTGGACATCAAATGTGTATTTCATTTGCAACTAAAGTGCTTACAGTTTTATGGCTGACATTGGCTTGCCTCGAGCTACTATAAATTAGCATAAAATTAAATCTTCAGGCATGAGAAGATATACTACCTAATTCGTTTAGTACACTTTTCATTGTATATGCAATGCAGGTCTGGATTTTGATTCAATGGACAAGTTCGCAGAATGTGAAAATACGGCAAACGTCATCAAGATGCACACACAGTTATTTTTTATTTGAAATGTTTTTAAATTGAATATCAATATCCAAAATAGAAATGAATTAAAATCGAAAATAGAATATTAAAAATATTATTAAGATATTGCTAATATTAGGGAATTATTACTGTTGCTATCACGTTAGAAATATGATAACCTTTTTTCAGTAATTTAGCAGATTCTCCTTTACATTCCACATTATTAACAAATTCTTTATAAAGAGCCTATAAAGCCTAAAGAACTAACTTAAATACCATTTGAAATTAACATTATTCATCAACTTGACAAGAAAACTCCAAAATAGTCAAATTGTTATTAAAAAGAGAACTCAACTATCAAAACTCAAAATTCTGATCAAAGCTTTTAATATCTTTCAAAATAATGATTCTTTCAATACATACATATTATATGATAAAATCTTGCTATAATTCACAACCATTTCATTAAATAAGTTCGCTTAATAATTTGAGATGATTAAAAACAAGCAGGATAATAGTTACTCTAATTATCACCAAATTGAGTTTATAAATGCACAATTTTATCAAATATTTTGGTGGTAAACAGAATTCAATTGTTTTAATAGTAAACAAAATTCAGGAATGAGATTTTATTAGTCAGTAAAGGGACGAAAAGTCAAGTAAGTCATGAAATTTTTTTTCGTCTAGAACATAGGATAAATTATGAATTATCGGTGAGTTTCATATCTTCGGTCATATAAGAAAAAACGATATTACAATTGTTATTTAAATTTTATTTTAGTTGGTATCCATAATACCTGCAGGTATCATGGATACCAACTAAAATAAAATTTAAATAACAATTGTAATATCGTTTTTTCTTATATGTTCGAAGATATGAAACTGACCGATAATTCAAAATTTACCCTATCTGCATATGTAAAGAACGCACTGTGTAAATATAAGAGCTACATCTCTAAAGCACCTACAGTGTGTGTAGGCGCCTATCTCTTAAGCGCCTACAGTGTGTGTAGGCGCCTATCTCTAAAGCACCTACAGTGTGTGTAGGCGCCTATCTCTAAAGCACCTACAGTGTGTGTAGGCGCCTATCTCTAAAGCGCCTACAGTGTGGGTCGAAAGGGGGAGTGGTAGCTAGGAATGCTTGTTATTCCTCATATTTGATTAAGATGATTTAAACATGTAAGACGATGCTTCAAAACAAATCAATATGTTCTCTCCACGGTGAATATAGTAGAAAGTTTTGATGCATACAGGTGTTCATTATAGAGGAGTTCTTCTGTATTTCAACTTCCATCCGGTATTTATTTCAAATCTGGTGATTGTTATTTTATCTTTTTTCGTTCGTATTGTTAATGACACAAATAGTCTGCCTTTCCAAAACCCTTCACTCTTTTTCTTTTTGTACGACACACATCATTTTTGTAGGAATTTCTTATTACTTTACTGAGTGAAAAGTGAGCAAAAATGCATCCGAAGAATGTCATTTTCTCGTCAACTTACTGGCCCGGTCTGCAGTCTATCCAGTGAAGAAACTATGACACCGACTCAGAGAAACACTACTTTGTTTATTTAAATTGGAGAAAGATGACATGTAACGATATACTTATGGACAACATTGTAATAATATTATTCCAATGCTGAACTACTATTGGGACAATATTGTTACAGTATTGTATCAATGTTGTCCCAGAAACAATGCTTCCTATAATTGAGAGGAATCCATTAGGATCCAGTTTGAAAAAAGTAGATTATTATCATTTGTTTGCAATATATATAATTTTTTTATCGTAAATTTTACTAACTTTAGACATTAATTTATTAGTTTTTTTTTGTCATGAATAAATCCGATGATAGACTAAAAGTATTTCAAACTTGATTGAAATCTTTTCGGATCATAATATATCGGCGAAGAAAGATCATCTTTTTATCATAGATTATTCAACGATATGCACTCGTATTTTTTTGACTGAATGTTGAAATTATTTCAACCCCAGCAAAATAATTACCTTCAGTAACCATTCAATTACTGAATGACTAATTAGGTAGTTAATCAAGAAATTAATTTTCATTCGTATTAATATTTGAACTCGCTCATTAATTTTGATCTTTAATCCCATTTAATTAAGGAGAAAAGCGTGTTATATGAATAAATATATTGGTATTTAATTTTCAAAAATTCAGGAAATTATATACCAATGGTGATAAAATGTCAAATTATATATATTTCACTGATACATTATATCTAAAATGTAGAACCATCCGATAACTTAAAATTTTCCCTACCCATCAACATTTCTTTCATCTTTTTTCTTCTTAGTCTAAAGGTTGAACAATCTTTGAATCTTTGACTTTTTTATAGGTGAAATCATTTCTTTTTGCAGAGCTCCAAGCTTGTTAACTTTTTCTTCTTCTTCCAACTTTGAATTGAAGAACAACCGATCAGAACTGGAGGGATTTGAAAGTTCTCAATCGAAAACTCACTTCTACGAACTATATATATATTACATTTGTTCTTTAATACAGTGAAGGATTGAATGGCAAGTAATTTAATGCTGTCTTTAATAAATACAACCTATTTTTTAGTCAATATGATCGCAAAATTAAATTATTGATTTTGAGTTAATGAAATTCATCACGATTTTTCTATCAAATATATGGATGATTTTAATGGAATGTCCCGATTTTTCATGAGCGTTTTTAACAAATTTGCTATGATTTAGTTGAAATATAGATTACATTTCTTTCAAAATTAAATATCATTCAAGAAAAATAAAATATGAATGCTACTAAATCTTCTGGGTAATTTGTACTAGAAATATTCCTTACCTATGTTTCAATTGCCAATTTTTAAAAAAGGGCTAAGGAATTGTTGACCTACTACATGACAGGTTTTCAAATTTACTATAACTATTTTTAACCGATGAAACTTTTCCAACAGATACCAAAACTTTTATCACGAAATTTCCCCAAAAAATTCCTATACATTAAAGAAAAAATATTGGAAGACTATCTGTGGCTTTTCGTTTACAGTTTTTCTTGGGGCAATTTTGTTGCAATATTGTGACATTATTGTCAATATTTTTACATCATTGAAAAATATTGTTAAAACATTGCCAGTATTCTAACAATCTACTAAAATATAATGACATTGTCAATATTGTTAAAACATTTCCAAGATTGTTACAACACTTCAAATATTGCTACAATTTTGAAACATTGTTTCTTTTCAAAAATTTAATAACTAGGATTTAGATACAATTTAGGATACATACTAATATCAAATAATAAATGAAGCACAACCAAAATTATTTCCAGTACAGCTTTTCTAATTCAATATGCTTGAAGTTAGATTAACCAATTATACAGTGAATATTAAATTCACGGTATAATTGAATAATTATATCATATACAGTGCCTAAATGACGATAAATCGAGCAAATGGAACGTTCAATTGTATGTACATCACACTGCAGCTTCCTCCACTCTTGCACTCTTCATACTTGTCTCTCAGGGACCCTGAGACCATTAGGTTCTGAACGGTGGGATTATTAATCTAGAGGGAGAGATTGCTTGGAAAATTAATTTGTCAATTTGCTTTTGGAATCATACATGGATTACAACAGTTGTAATATAGTGAGTGAAAACAGACATGCAGTAGTGTCTATAGTGATTGAAATTTGTAAAGTAGAGAGTTATTCAACTTCCAGGTTAACTAATCAATTTCTATAAGCTCACAGTTATCTGGAAGGTGGTTTCATAGAACTTTCAGACAAATATTTCTCAAGGCACATTAACAATATCAGCAATGCGGCTATGATATTTGGGCAATGTTGCTTCAAAAAACATTGTTACCTGTGATAGACCATTATATAGCAAATCTGAATGTTGAACATTTCTACTTAATCAATCATGATGCAGGGTAATGTCCATATTCTAGTAACTGTAAACACACGGCAATTTAATCGTTATCCATTTACTTCGTTTATCTTTTCTACTATTTACTGTTACATCAATAATAACTGGAATATATTTCTGAGCTCGAGTGCTTAAATGTACTGCGAATCAGGTTATATCTGGTTTTAAATGGAACGCTACTATATCATGAATATTCCTTTTTGTACAAGGGAGCTCATAAAGTGTGCAATTCATTATTCAGTACGATTATAAAAGGCTCTCCCAGTCAGAAAAAGATGGACGGCAGATTATTCGTATTCAAAAGAAAAAAAAATTCATAATCTTTATCGTAAAGCATCTTGATTTAGTATATTTTAGAAAGTAATTTTCGAAAGACATGTCTGACGAAAGACGATGGCAGCGGAAATATAGTATTATAATAAATTACGATCGAATATTAGTCGTAGCAAAATGAGTTAGATTATATTTTCCCATTGTGTGACTTACCATTCGATCAAAAGAAAACGATTGGCGATGATAATTTCCAACCGGGTAATTTATACTCTGAAGTAAAATAGCAGATTGAAATAATACACCTCTTAGGAATTATTTATCATTAATTTACATACATTATGACTTAGTTCACTTTACCAATATCGTATTTTTTAAATTAAATTAAAATTTTTTAGTATTATTCTTCGAGTTTTTCTAAAATATATGCTATAGAAAAATTTAAATATAAATAAATGGTATTAATATTTTATTAGCATGAGCTGTTTAAAGTTTAGGATAAAAATAGTAAAAAATATTGGCTAAAATGTTTCAGAAACTTTGCATAGGCTTGTTGAAATGTATTTTTTTCTTGTGCACTTTATATGTTTATATTTTCTTCCTTCAATACCCTATTATCAATCATCAATACAGAGTCAAGGACGTTTCCTCTTTTCTACAAAGTGTACCGTACGTACGAAATACAATTACAATTAATATTTAGTTGTAAAGATATTTAGTTGTAAAGAATAACTAACATAATTTTTAATTATATAAATCAATAATATACATCAGTAGAAAATACTATGTTATTGTGGATCAATTCATTAGCAAATATTATTAAACCAAATTAGCTGTTTAAGCTATTGTATTTAAGCTAACAAATATAAAATGGTAAATACATTATGTGCACTCGGTAGAGCGTATACCTCTGCCTCCGCTTTGACTCGTTCTCTCCCAAAATTTGTGAAACTGCTATCTGGATAACAAGCAATCGTCCCACCAAATTTTATGCAATATGGTACAATACTTTTTGAGTTATAGAGATATAAATGACCTTGACCTAGACCTTTGACCGGATCGCTTCCAAAATTTTACCAGATCGTTCCTGGTTATTGCCCAATCGTCCCATCAAATTTCAGACAATATGGTTGAATATTTTTGGAGTTATTGAGTTACAAATGGCCTTGACCTTGGTCTTTGACCCGATCACTCCTAAAATCTAACAAAATGGTTCCTGTATATTGATCAATCGACCGACCAAGTTTCATGCAATATGGTTCAATACTTTTTGAGTTATGAATGACCATGAACTTGACCTTTGACTGGGCGCTCCCAAAATTCTAGGAGGAGGTCACTGGACAAGTGGACATGGACCAATCGTTTCACCAAATTTCAAGCAATTTGGTTGAACACTTTTTCAGTTAAGCAAATAACAAGATGATAAATAAATAAATAAATAAATAAAGTCTGATGAAAATATGACCTTCCGGCATTCTGCTAAGGTAATAATATGTTATTTGATTGTGTTTATTTGATCAAGTCATTCAAGCATAAGAATATGGATATCAATCTTCAGATCTGAAGTCCTTTGTATTAGATGAGGCATCTCTAATAGATATTGTTATCACGAACATCAAAGGACTAAATTATACTAATTTATTAAATATTAAAAATATATGTTAGTGGAAATGGAGAAATATTATCGCATTCTCAGTAGAAATTAATACATTAAATGTAAATAATTAAATGACAGTATTAACAATCGTCTATTGTTAATAGGCTGAAAATATAAATTTACTTAATCTTTCAATTTCTATAATTTTGATAATCTTTTAATCATATACAAATATTCGATAGGAGGAAATGTCACTTAAATTGATGATCATGTTATTCTCGCTAGGCGCGAGACTTAAGTTGCTCTATTATTATTATCGTCTAATTTAGAAAACTAGATGAATAATAATTTAGTAACCGCCAAACGATCAAAAAGGGCAAAGGGTGAGTACAATTTTCAATATTTATTTTAAAACAATACAAATGTTTGTATAATATTTTTCTTTGTACTCAAAGTTGAAGGTAAATGAGTCTTGTAATAACAATTAAAATATTATGAATCTAAGCACATCCTTTTTAAATTACTTTACATCTTTCATGTCATTCCTTTGAATTAATCGGCCTTTCTTGACTTTGTTCCTACATAAATACCAAACATATTTTTGTATTTAAAAGTTAAGAAATATTTAGGTATCAGGGTAAATCACGTAAATTAGGAAATTACTGTAATGTGGAGACATGTCGCAACGTAAAAATACAGCTTGGTAGCCTCTGAACACACAACAGTCTACGTTTTCATAGAGAACAATAGAGAACACAAACGTGCGCGAGCTGCGATTGGGTCACATTCCACCCAATCTCAGCTTTGCTCTCTCAGTTGCCAATGTCTTATATACCTATTTATTAATTTCTCCGCATATGTCCAATAGTTTTACTTGAAACTATGTACATATTAGTTAAACACATAGTAAAGCCTTCCGATACCCTCTTGACGTCAAACTCATTAGGGTAAATATTTACATTGAATCTTTACCGTGGTATTGTCAACTTATATAGCTTGGATCTTTATGTGGAATTTCATCTTGAGTCTTGATTGTGTGTTTATTAATGCTTGACAAGTGTGTGTGTATGTTAATCATATATCGTGTTTGTATTTATCCTACCGTATGCGTATTAATCATTAGTCTGCGTTTGCTTATCAATAACGTGTAGACATTAATCACTGAAGTGAGCCTATTAATCCCTAACTATAGAGCTTACTCAGTATACACTATACATCCTTTATATACACTTAACATTCATTAATACAATTTAGAACATAAATTTTGTTTTAATTACTGATTTATTTGTAATTGTATTTAGAAAAATGCATATGTTGATTCTATTTATTAATTATCCATCATATATGTAAAAGTATATAATAATTATTCTATATTTTTTCTCATGGTATGATTTGAAATATGGAACCATACGATTACTCAGAACTTATCCTAATGCGCATGAAATATTACATATAATGCACAATATCAGCAACTGCTTAACTATCAATTATTTCATTTAATGTAGGCTCAAAGGAGGAACTTTGTATTGGTTTTAAATTAAAAAGAATGCTTAACTGCTCTTCGATAAAAAAGAGACGAGAGAGTTTCCTAAAACGAATAAAAAAACATTTTAATGAGAATCCGGACATAGAGAGTAAATAAAAGTAAGTTGGAAGCGCCAGAAAAATCTCCAACTTCGGTATGACTTCTTGCAGCCAAAACTCATTTTGTTCCATTTTTATTTCCGAAACTCTGGGCTTATTGTTTCTCGGTGGGACTGAAAATTAATTCCAAGTCTTTCACAACTCACTTTCCGATGAATAAAATGCTTTCTTATTTATAAAAGCTGCAATATTCTAAACAAAATAATCTGCACTGAGATTAGAATGTTGTAACAGTTGGGGTGGAAAAGACGGGGCATATTTATTAAAAATATCTTATTAGTTGTAATAGTTGGGGAATTAAAAGGGATACTTTACTGGTAAGATTTATTTGGAAGGATTTGTAGGTAGTCAAATTAAATAAAAATGAGAAAAACCTCCCCTTACTAAATGGAACCTTAATTCATATTTATTCAATTTTGATTCGCATTTTCTCATTATATTAATATAGGATAGCTATACATTATAAAAATTAAGTTAAAATTATATTATTGAATTAAATTATACAGAATGCTAAAGCAGATATTGCAGTTCTTCTTTCCCAAAGTAAATGTTATTGTTAGACCTTATAAAATTTAGAAAGAGCACCTCTTAATATTCTATGAAGTCCCCATAACTTTATATCTTGGTACTTCAAATTTTTTTCACTTTATAGATTAAAAGCAATAACGACTTTTTATAATTCGTTGTCAAACGTACATATTTTTTCCAAATTATTGTCGTTCAATGTTTATTTTAAATTTACTTTTTCGAAATAAAAATAAATCACTTGAAAAAAAGTTTTTCATTTTTAAAATCTTAACTTTTCAAAAGTAATTTCTGATGTTTTGTTCACAATTTCGCATTATACAAATTACAGTTAAGTACGTTAAAACAGTCTTTATAACAGCTGTGGCCAATGAGTTTGGTATAATTTTTCCATTATACCAAATTTTCCATTCCTATTTAAATAATTTAAATTTAACTAATTTCAGATTTCTAATATAAATTATCAAAAAAAAAAACTACAGTTAGTTGAAAATTTAATAATGTTTGGTGAAATCGATTATTTTCTCAATAACTGAAATCAAATTCTGACGTCTAAGAGGTAAAAACGCAACAAAACTGATATATCAGAAAATACAAAGGTGAATAACACTATTATATCAATAAATTTTCAAATATAATCCAATTTGTTGTTTTCAACAGAGTGTCTTCAACAGGTTTTCTTCAGAATGTTTCAATAATTGTAATTTCCAAATGAGAGAGAAAACGGCTGATAAAACAATTTATGGAGACAACTGAACTGTGGCGAGGACAGCTCCTGGCATTAAAAAACTCTCTCTATTTTGACAGGTTGCTGCTCAGGTGCACCCTTCTTAACGGAAGAGGACAGCCACCAGCTCAGAGATTGCACAATAGGGTTAGGCAGGAGGAGTTACATCCTCAGTTCATCAGTTCGACGTTGTCTTTTCGATGAATGACTGGTGTCAAGGAAGGGCATCAAAGATACCTCTTTTAACACCGAAGAACATTAGGGATCGTTTACCTTTTTGCAGGAAATAGCAGGACTGGACAGCTGAGTAATGGGACAAAGTCATTTTCTCCAATGAATCTCCGTTTCCTGTTTCGGTACAAGGGGAAAAGTCTCGATCGACGACGAACAAGCGAAAAAATTTGACATGGATTGTGTCGTCTATACGGTGAAGCATCCTGCCACTCTTCATATCTGGGGTTGCTTTTCAGTCAAAGAAACTGGTGCACTGAGAATTTACCCCAAAAACATCGCGTTGAAATCGAATTGATAATTTAAAGTCTTTAACGATCATATTCTCACAACAATCACTACCGATCAGTTTCTCGATAAATAAGTTCATAAGAACAACTTGCCACACTGCAAGTCTTGTTAAGAAGTCCTCGAAGACACAGAAATAGAAATTTTAGGTCCATGACAAGGGAACTCTACCAAACCGAATCCAGTCGAAAATTTGTTGTAGATTGTCAAAAACCAAGAAATATAATGTAACCCACCAATTTAGGGCCATTTTGTCAGTTGATTGACGAGGAGCGGAAATCTGTTGACCATAATATCTCTCAATCTTTGCTTCACACCATGCCAAATCATAACAAAGATGTAGTGAAGAAGCTTGGGAAACTCGGTAAATATTAGTCATCAGACGTTTTGTGTTAATAACGAGTTACTAAACATTATTTGCGGGCAACTATTGTAATTATCCATCTTCAATTGTGATTTCAAATGTGACATATCACAAACTACCAACAATTAGAAGCAAAATAACGAAAAAAAAATCAAAATATTCAGTTTTGTCAAATTCATTGGCCACACCTGTAGTTTATACATTTAGAAGTAACTTCAATTAAACGAATTGGTTAAAGTCTTAGGATGTAGCACATACACTTTCAGTGATATTCCACGTCAGGGAAATTTCTCAGTTTAATAGCAGTTTAATAGCATTAACAAAGTGTGTTTCTATTTTAAGTTAATGGTCATCTAATGGGCCAGGTTTTTCATTTTCTTTACCATTTGACCTCAATTTAATCGACCGAACAACTTTCTTCTCTAAAATGAATAGGGAAATGTTTAAGTTCAACATTGTGAATTGCATCCAGATCCTTGATTTCCTTTATTGCATGTTTAGACAATATATTTTGTTAATTATACAATAACAGTTGTAAGCATCCCAAGTAGCAATATTACTGCTCTATTTTGGACAATGTTTCAACAACATTGCAGAAATGTTACTTGTAAAAGGATCAATTAAATTATTGTTTGCTCATGGCATTTGATAACAATAATACAGAATTTAATCATTATCTCAAATGGCCTATAGCTACTCTTCATTAGTCATTTCATCTTTCGATCGTGTTTTGAATTCAAAGAAAGAAAATATATGGTAGATCATATTCTAATGTTTCTTTTCGCTAGAAATGTTTTCTTGCTATAAAGGCAGGGATGGTTTGACATGCGCAGTGGACTGCAGTCACTGTCTGAATGGCGAAAATTGTGGTGGAGAGAGAGGAGCTTGCGAGTGTGGTGGTGGACACTTCGGAATTTTTTGTGAACAATCCATTTGTCCACAGTTTCCTGATGAGAACAATCCCTTTGTCCACAGAGTCCTGATGCAAACAATCCATTTGTCCACAGTTTCCTGATGTAAAAAATCCATTTGTCCACAGTTTCCTGATGAGAACAATCCCTTTGTCCACAGAGTCCTGATGAGAACAATCCCTTTGTCCACAGAGTCCTGATGCAAACAATCCATTTGTCCACAGTTTCCTGATGTAAAAAATCCGTCTGTCCACAGTTTCCTGATGTAAAAAATCCGTTTGACCACAGTTTCCTGATGTAAAAAATCCGTTTGTCCACAGTTTCCTGATGTGAACAATTCTGACATGGAGATTATCAACAGGTTGGTAATTACATTATAGTAAGAGAAGAGTAGAGCCACAGTGTACAGTACATATTGAATGTACAGAGTGGGGCGTAAGTTTGGAAGCAATTTTTCAAACATTAGTATAATTCTTAAAAATAAGTTCCTAAGTAGGTGATAGGGTTTGAACTATAGTAGAGACACTACATTATGACGTGGCAGTGTTATTTTTTACAAAAATTTAGTCAATTCAAAAATGTCAGACAAAACAGAAGCCATTATTGCTCTACACCGAGCCGGGAAGTCAGATTCCGTCATTTCAAAGACTCTTTCAATAGCGAGATCGACTGTTTGGAAGTGTGTGAAACGTTTTAATGTGAGAGGAGACTTGACTGATCGTCCAAGAAGTGGTAGACGACGCTCACAACGCACCAAACAACTGATAAAATGTGCCCGAGAGAAGATCAGGAGGAACCCGAAAAGGTCAATACGATTGTTAGCCAAAACAGCTAATGTGAGTCCCAGAACAATGAGAAGAGTTGTCAAAGAAGACCCTCCAAAAGAGACAGACTCTGTCAGAAGCTGTAAAGAAAAAGAGATTGGAGAGAAGCAAAGCACTTCTGAGAGAATTGAAGTCTGGCACGGTTGGTGAAATTGTTTGGTCTGACGAAAAAATTTTCACAGTGGAAATGGCTCACAACCGGAGGAATGACAGAATAATTGGTAAAAGTGCAAAAGACATCCCATACAACCAAAAAACTGTCCACAGAACCATGAAACCTGCTTCAGTAATGGTCTGGGCCGCCGTTTCAGAAACTTGGAGATCTCCTTTAATTTTTGTGGAACAAGGCGCCAAAATCAATGCTAAATGTTATATTGAGAATATTTTGACGCCAATGTTGGAGTCAGCTAAGGATCACTTCGGTAATGACACTCTATGGGCATTTCAGCAAGACGGCGCGACTTCACATACTGCAAATGCCACTCAAAACTGGTGCCATGACCATCTTCCACGGTTTTGGTCCAAAGAAATGTGGCCTCCCTGCTCCCCAGATGTTAATCCTATGGACTTTTCGGTATGGCCCATTCTTGAATCAAAGGCCTGTGGTAAATTCCATCGCAGTGTGGATGATTTAAAGCGTTCGCTCCAGATATCTTGGAAGGAAATTTCACAAGAACAGTTGCGTGCCGCAGTAGGAAGAGTTCGGAGGAGATTTGAGGCTGTTATTAAAAACAAGGGGGGCATTTTGAATAAATTTATGATTTTTGAATTCTTAAAACCCTTATGTAATAATACATAACTGTAAATTATTAAATATATTTTTCGTTGGATTATAATATGCACTTTCATTTGCTTCCAAACTTACGCCCCACCCTGTATTAAAGATAATAATATCAATTCAATATATTTATTCCTTTCATGAGAAAATAGATGAAAGATTCAATTCGGATCTTGTGGAGATAATGACTAAATTAACATAAAAAATCATATTATTTTCAATTCCTTTAAATACACACAGAATTAATATCGTCAATCAAAGGGGCTGTTTATTTTTTTCCATTTTCTTTATTAAATTGTGAATGAAGAAAAACTTCTTATTGGCTTGAAAATTGGCAAAAAATAGTGGTATGCCTAGGGTACGTTGTTCGAGTTACACTATTCGAGTGACACTTTATACACTATTCGAGTGACACTTTATACACTATTCGAATGACACTTTATACACTATTCGAGTGACACTTTATACACTATTCGAGTGACACTTTATACACTATTCGAGTGACACAATTGACGCTATTCGAGTTCATAAACAGCCAAACAGTCACTGATGAAGGTCATTTAGAAGGAAGTTCATTTTGTGTGTCGAATGATACAGAAAATTGAATTGGAAGTGAAAACCTACGATGCATCCCGTGGATTCCTTATATAATCCCTGTTGTTTAGAATATTGCTATCTATTGATGAAAAGATTCAAAATGAACTCAGAGAAAGAATCGAAAGACCTGAATATTAAGAAATAACATATGAGTATAAGGGTTTCGTTTTATCGGAAGGTTCCTCATTTTCGACCATCTAAGAAAAAGTTACTTCTTACCCAGATCTTATACTTTTACAGTCTGACCGATGAAAGAACACCGGAAACACTTTTAGTAAATTACTTTACTTATTTTATGTCACTCCTGGGAAATTAAAAGTGATACAAAATCTTCGAAGTATTTACTGAGAAGTACATTTCGAATGAACTTTAGAAGAGGTATTTAGTTTCTTAAGAAGTCATAAATACTTCTGAATTGGTTGAGATTTATTGTCACGAAAAATTGTAATAAACAAATTAAGGAATAGTACTATCAAAACCCTACTTTCAATGTGATATATAATGAATAGTTGTGGATAATTTAGAGTCCGGAGAATTCAGCAAAGTTTTCATTTTGTCACTAACGAAGCCATTCGGTAGGCGAATCCCCCTCCCATTGTATTAAATAATGTGATATGGGTTGATAGGGTAATAGGTGGTTCCTATTATATTGTTAACAGTTCATAAAATAATAATCATTTGTTTTGACCTCTAGTTTTTGGATTTTCAGCATGTAGGAGGCAATTCAAAAATAGCAACAAGAGAAGTAAAATATATTATTTATATATCATTTGAAAGTAAAAAGGAGATATATATTTTTACTTGAAATTTCCAGCACAGAGTGATAGACTAATACTTAAAGGGTGGTACCAGGAGGTACGGAATGGAATGGTGGCAAGGTTTTGACTCTAAAAAATGAAAGTGCTCTCCAATAGTGACTGCAAGCTAGTGGGGTGATATTATATTACCGTTACTTGATGTACTTTTCCTAGTGATAAATATTCCCATTTATAAGGTCCTCAAATATATAATACTGTTTCTGCATAAAATATATAATGCATTTCATTTTACATATTTAGCTTCAGTTATGATTAAAAAAAAACTTAACTTAACTTTATTAATTAACTACTATTTCATATCAAATTCGATGAGAAGGGAGTTCAAAGTAAATTATTGTATATCGTTTTTGAACAGTTTATCGTTTTTGAAAATGAAAACCACATTATTACTTTTATTTTTACTTAAAATTGATTAAGTATTTATACTTACATTATAATCTTTGAATTAACAATTTTCTATTTCTTGTTTTCTTTCTGAGTGGCTTGTACTCTCTGATGATCTCATATTAATATTTTATAGTTTAAGTTTAACAATTATTTCCAATTCTTACATGTCAAATTATAAAAACTTTAAAATTACTATCTATATCTCTCCACACTGCTTTATATTTGCAATACCCTAGAATTCATTTCTAAGGCAACAAAGAATATTTTATTCATTAATATTCAATAAAAATATTCAAGATATTGAAATTGATATAAATTAAAGTTGTACCAATTTTATTTTATTTCATCTTCCTTCTCGTTTAATCGCCATTAATATTTCCTTCCACAGCTAACTTTCACACTACTTTCTTTAACTCACACCACGTGTTTCTACTTTTTCTTCAGATTATTTATCTATATATTGGAAATAATAATTAGTTTGGTAATAATAACATTATTTCTGTTAATTTCAACACTGCTTCTCATCAATTTAACACGGAGAGATTGTTAAGGTTTACATTATTGAGTTAAGATGTTACGAGATAGAATTTTAACATAATTCACTAAACTGTAACTAAGTTAAAGGAGTTAAGACAAAGTGCAGAGGGGAAGTGTATTATGGAGCCTTACAAGATTTTAAGTGGGAAAAGATATGATGGGGCCATATAAAACTGAGAGGGGAAGTTAAGGTGGGGCCCTATGAGATTGAGAGGAGAAAGATATGGTGGATCCATAGAAGATTGAGAGGAGAAGCTGTAGAAGATTAGGAGAGGAAAGTTTAGGCGGGGCCAATAAAATTTGAGAGGGAATAGTGTATGTAAGTTAAAGGAACCAATAATTACAGGCTGCTTATTTTTTTTCTTCTAATAACCGGATGGAATATTTCCATTGAGCATTATAATAAACTGTGATGGCTTAGGATCACCATATTACATTCATTTAGTAGACATTTTTTCCGTGACCGGACAATGGCCACCCGGACAATTGACGCTCGGAAAATTACCACCCGGACAATGGCCGCCCAGACAATTGTCATCCAGGACAATTGTCACACGGACAATTGACGCTCGGAAAATTGCCACCCGGACAATTGACGCTCGGAAAATTGCCACCCGGACAATTGACGCTCGGAAAATTGCCACCCGGACAATGGCCGCCCAGACAATTGTCATCCCGGAAAATTGCCACCCTATTCATTATTTTTAGACCTCTTACCTTAGAAGATAGTGATGAAATATGCATATCATTCATATACGATTAATAATAAATTATTTCAATTGTAAGATAAACATTTCTTCACTCGTCATTTATTGTTATATTTTTAAAATTAATTATTTCCATTGGTGTAATAATAAATTACACATAGTTTTCATGCGACTTATTTCCATTATACAATTACTAACTTGTTTTATAAATTAAACAAATATTTATAATCTTGGATATGACAAGCTATGAGTATTTGAAATTTGTCGCTCAAAATGTGAACATATTTAAAAAATTAAACTTCTTATGTGTTTTTCATTATGAAATTTTAAACCATTTTTTCTGTTGTAGTGATATATTATATTCTATTACGGTTATATTCTATTACACCTGTTATTAGTATTTTCTGCAAAGACGTGGTAATAAATTGATGGTTTCAATATACAATTATTTGATTATTGGTCAATTATTTTTTAAAGCTTTATTATCTAACCCATTAATGTTAATTATTATAAATTCTTAAATAAAACACAAACAATGTGTATTTGTATCACTAATATTTAATTAAAATAATTTTTACACTAAGAATCCCGATAATAATAATTAGGATTGTGACAATATGCTGTTAAAATCTTAAATCCTAAAAATATAATTGTACGGGAGTGTCAATTGTCCGGGTGGCAGTTGTCCGGGTGGCCATTGTCCTTGCACCACATTAGTCCTATAGATTAAATAAGTATCAAACTACAAGACAACATGTTCCCTGCTATTAAGTCAAGTCATAGATATATTTTTAATTTTGATAGTCCCCAGCTGCGTGGATGGCAATTGGAGGCCATTCTTAGGCAAAGAATCTTACTCTTCCTAAAGCATGATATGCGATGCCATTTGTCACGATTGATGCTGCAATGGCGGCCAGCATCTGCGTCCAGCCAGACAGTTGTAATTGTCCAGAAAGATTTACTGGTGGAAATTGTGAGCTAAATACCTACCGGTCATGGTCTTTGAAAGCGGTCTTCAAATAAGAATGAGTTTGAAGCCCATTTCATTGACTGAGGAATGCCTGTCAGGTAAAAATAGAGTTTGATGAATGCCTTCAAGCTAAAAGAGGAACGTTGTAACTCGGCCAACTAAACGGACACTTATATCAACTGTTTATGATTAAAGAGAAATGAGAAGAAGAATTTACCAATGCTTTGTTCATTTCTTTCTTTTGTAGATGAATGTAACCTGATCTATTAATTGAACATCTTTACTCAAATAAAATCATACCGAAAAATACACAACATGAAAAAGAACGCAAAAACTTTGCACAAATAATCAAAAGGTAGTTTTGAAAACTTTTCAAAATCAATAAGAAAAATATAATTTTCGTGTTGAGAAAGTGAAAGTACTCCAATATTGATACGATTAGTAATATAGGGTCGCTGTAGGTACATCCATTAGGACAATGTTTGCAGTATAAGAGCACAATAAGTACCTCAATGAGGACACTGTTAGCAACATAAGGACACAGTGTGTACCACAAATATTACACTGTTAGCAATATAAAGATACATGAAATGGAATGGCTAGATGCCTACCGTATGTCCAGTGGCAATTTGACGACCTCTTTACTTTGTGATTATGGCAACTGGCAGTCTCTTAATGAGGTACAACGGGTAAAAACAATATCGTTCAACTGGTTTGACAAGACAACAATATTTATTGGGACAACATTGCACAAACATGATGGAACAATGTTGCCCCGATAAACTTTGCTACAACTAGTGCTATTTATTTATTATTTTCACCTCTGTAATATTAATAGAACATTAATAATTATTGTGGAATGATCGAGATGCATAATAAATATATATATTTATACAATAGCGTGTATTTTTGTGTAAGTCACTTAAAGAAACAGGTTATGGTTCGTAAGTAAGGGTGGGTAAATGTTCGTTGGGGAAGTGAATGTGGGAGAAGTGATGGTGGGTGAAGTGAAGGTAGGGGAAGTGAAGGTGGGGATAGTAAAGGTGAGGTAGTAAAGGTGAGGGAAGTGACGGTGGATGAAGTGAAGGTGGGGAGGTAAAGGTGGGGGGAAGAGAAGTTGAGGTTGAGGGAAGTGACGGTGGGTGAAGTGAATGTGGGTGAAGTGAAGATGGGCGAAGTGAAGGTGGGAAGTGAAGGTGGGGGAGCAAAGGTGGGGGCAAGAGAAGTTGAGGTTGAGGGGAGTGACGGTGGGGGAAGGGAAGGTGGAAGATGTGTATGTAGGGGATGTGCATGTGTTGAAGTGAAAGTGGATGAAGTGAATAGAGCTAGGGGAAATGAATGTGGGGCAAGTGTAGGTGGTGGAAGTGAAAATAGGGGAAGTGAAAGTGGGAAGAGTGAAAGGTGGGGTAACTGTGGAGCTAAAATATAAATAAGTTCAGAAAAAAGTTGCATGGTGATAATGTCGCAAAATACCTTTAACAGACACTCTATCAATAGCAACTCATAAAGTTGGAATGAATCAAAGTAATGTCACCGGGAGGATTTATAAGGGATAATCTGTATAATACTATTAAATAAGCAGTGTCGGTCGGTACGTCCGTCACAAAACAGATTATTCAGTCATAATAGCAATAGCGCCTCATAAAGTTGGTGTATATCACAGTAATGTGACCCAGATGATACTTATGAATGATAATCTATATAAAGAAGATACTATTATAGAAGAAACCGGTGTCAGTCGATATGTCCGTCACAAAAAAGTAGGTAACAGACTCTCTTATAGTGCATCATAAAGTTGGTGTAAATCACAGTAATGTTGCCAAGAGGATTTTTATGAGTGATAATTTATATCCTATGATAAAAGAAACCGTGTCAGTCAGTCAGTCAGTCACAAAATGTGTTAATGTAAACCAAAGAATTAAGTAGACTTAAGATATTGTGACATACTCATGTAAATTATAAATTTGTTTGAAAAACCAACTTGTTTCTCAGCAATGTATTTATAAACGTATTGCACATCTAAGGCTGTTATTTCCGTGTAATAAAATTCTTTTATTGCTTTGCAATTCATGAAGCAACTCCGTAACATTTTAAGAGTTGTTATTTCTTATCTTCAGTCCAAAAGATAATCTGGGTAATAAATCTATACTAAGAGTCAGGAGTAATACGGGATATATGGTGAAAAGATGGGGATGGTGTGAGGACGGGGATGGTTTGAGGAAGGGGCGGGTATTAAATTAAACTGTACGGAGAGAAGGACGGGGTAGTTATTTGACTTAGCCTACTAAAATTCTACAGCAGGGGTTATTAAACTTTATTTTTTAAGTTCCTCCTATTATTTCTGCCGTAATACCGAGTAACCTTCTTACATTATAGCATCTTGAAAGTTAATAGTCATGTGTCACCATTTATGGATAAATGTTTTCATGGTACGATGTGATAATATAATATTTAATGTTATTGAAAGGCATATCACATGCTACTTATATTTGATTTATTTTGTCAACAATACAGGTATTGTTAATTTAGAAAATGTTCGCCTATTCTACCTACTATATAACACTAAAAAAATCTATTAGGAACATATATACATTTCACATTATTCACTTCATATTACAAAGTAGAAATACAATTTTCAAGTCGATGGAATGCCACCTAAGACCATAAACACGGTGATTGGTGAGGTACCAAACGTCAGACAATAGAATACTACATATGTGCATCGCTTAACTCTACGGCAGACCCTTCATAACTTTCTCTCAGTAAACTAAATTGTTTACAAATAATAATATGTATATTGGCTATTCATCGTGAGATGGGTTTATTATTCACTTATGTTGGGACAATAGAATATTAGGTAGGGACACAGATTTTCTTCCATAAGATTTACATTGGCTTGATAAGAATAAAGTTCTACCTCAAATAATTTCACATTTAATTATATATTTTAAATTTTAAATATAAGGTATGTTACGAGTTATCGGACTGATCTACATTTCTGATCTTGAAAGAGAAAAATCGATAATGATTAAAATAAAATTTTAATGTAAATTATTATGTTTTCTTTTAATTATATGATTGAAAATGTGTAACTCAGAAGTTATCCTATTTCTAATTGTCTAATCCATTATGATTTTACATAATAAAACTACCGTATAGTTTAACAACCGTCAATTGTTATACAATGAAATCTATTAAGGAAAAGGACAGATAAAGGCTATGGGCTGTCAGAGATATAGAGTTAAGTAGCTTCAATAGGGAGTTAGATTCTCTTCACTCTTTTTTTTTGGTGTTAATTGCCCCTAATGACTCTTCTGGAGCACATTAGCTGTTGGAGGCAATAGCGATGTAATTTGTCTGATTCCAATCTGCTCTCTGTTGGTATAACAGAAGTTGATGATGTTTGCAATGTCGTTATTGGGACTCTAGAAAAAAGAACAGATAGGCCCTACTTCGAACTCGGGGCAGCTATTGCAAATGTTGCAATCCAGAGATATGGTGGGGCATAGAAGATTATGTATGGTCCCATCCTATTCCCTATTATTAATCATGGTAACATAAAAATATACTCAGTTTCAATATATTTTCAGTTTTGAATTTTTTTTTGTGAATCGTTGCACATTCGCCTCTTTTTCACACCCAAAAATACTGTTACCCTCACTTTACTCTGTTTTCGACATTCCTGCAAGCAGCTACCCTCACTTCCCCTCTTTTCAACACACACACACACACACACACATACAGTTACCCTCACTTTCCCCTGTTTTCCACATTCAAGCAAACTGTTACTCTCGCTTGCCTCTCTTTTCCACACTCAAACAAACAGTTACCCTCACTTTCCCATCTTTTGCACACTCACACAAACAGTTACCCTCACTTTCCCCTCTTTTTAAAGACACACAGACAGCTACCCTCACTTTCAAGAGCAAGGAATGTCATTTTCCGATAGAAAAGCATTGAGGATTTTTTTGAAAGGATTATATATAATATCAAACTTGAAATATTCATTTACATTTACCAGACGAAAATTAAGTACCGAATTTATATTTCAATAGGTTATGAACTAATTAAATATATTCATTATAGATAGAACAGACCAAAATGAAGATGTTATTGCTTTTTTTTAAAGCTTTTTTATACATTGAAATTTTCATCCGATATTTAAATTACATCTGGTAATTGATTTTTAATCCTAATATTACTGGTCAAGTTCTTTTTATTCAACATTTTATTCATAAAATAACTTTTATTTTAACAGTTATCGATGATACTGACAGGTATCATGAATACCAATTAAAATAAAAGAAATTCGATGTCATATATTAATATAATGTTTGGTATGAACTGAAACATTAGAGTGAAAAGTTCATTAGCAGATGCAATTTAAATCTAGAATACAGACAGGTATCATGAATTCCAATGAAAATAAATGTCAAAGAAGTATTATGCACTTTTCTTATTCAATTTGTATGATCAATTATGTGGAACATTGTGGTAACTCGGAACATACCCTAATTTATGTACAATTTTGCCTTATGTCCTCATGTAGAACTAAAATTATTTTTCTCTAAAGGTACGTTTTGCATGCAGCGATTGTTGCAATCATCGCTCAGTGATGATCGTCCAGCAATAGGAATACATTGAATTATAGCTCGGCGGTAATCGATGGTTGCAAAACAGCTCCATAGGAATAGCATTGAACTAGTGCTCAGCGATAATCACTGGGCGATGATCGCAACTAACAATCGCTGCATGCAAAACAAACCTTAAGTATACACATTAGATCATTTCGTTAACAAATGAAATTACTCTTTTTTTTCATTTCACTTAGAGCATCAGAAGTCACTTTGCAAAACTGGAATGAATGGTAAGAAGTAACGAACAATTCATTTTAAAAATAGTAGGGACGAAAGCTTAACGGTATTATAGCTACCGTTTTAACTCAAATATTGAAAGTTTGTTATTTCAGTATTCAACATAATCAGTTCCAGTATAAATCAATATTTTGAAAACGTGAAACTTCAGTTGAGGATGTATTTTTTCAATTGTATCTGGTATGACGATTGTTCAACTGTATCGTAGCTTATGTTTTCAGATACAAAGGTATCTGGTATGACGATTGTTCAACTGTATCGTAGTTTATGCTTTCAGATACAAAGGTATCTGGTATGACGATTGCTCAACTGTATCGTAGCTTACTTTTTCAGATACAAAGGTATCTGGTATGGCGATTGTCTCTCTCCAGTCTTTCGCATGTGGGTTCTTGGTGCTCCACCAATGTAACTAAGGAGGGGGATTTGATTTCCCGGGGGAACTGTGTTGTTAACTGGGGTGAGACGAGGAAATAAAATCACTTCAAAAACATTCTTCTTTTTTTAAAAATAACATATTTCTAAAATTTAAAATAGAAAACATATGAATATGTAAGAAGAAAATATCAACTGTTGTCACGTTTGCATTGATCAGAAGTCCTTGATCTTTTCTATTTCTCTTATAAAGAATAAATGAGAATCATTAAATGCTAATATATTATGTAAATAATTTTTTTCTGTTAATATCATAATGGTGAATTTAACCTAATTTACCATAAGAATCTATAGGTTCAACTTCTAATTATTAAAAGGAATGAGGTTTCTTAACCGTTTCAAGAGTTTGGAATAATGTTTTTGAAATATTTAATCCAAACTAGATTTTTTCATCTCAAAATTAGGATGACATCCTTTGTGTAACCTGTGAGACCAAAATGGGTTGTCCTTTGAGTAATTGAATAGAAATGATGTAAAAGATATATACGAGTTTTAATTTTTTCTTTCATAATTAAATTCATGAATATGTAGTAAATTCGTAGGTATCTACACGAATATACAAATATTATTACATCAAGTATGAACTCTTACGATGAAAAAACGCTACATAAGAAGTCTCCTATGTAGGAAGTCTCCTAAATTTGTGATATATTATGATGGATTTTAGAGGACTCTTTTATCTTCTTTGATTTATAGAATATTATGAACATTAATTGGATTTTAGCAAACAAACATATTATGATGTAACTATATATGAATCATTATGCAATAATGTTGCTTTCGATTCAGGCTAAACCTTTGTTGTTCTTGATTCCGGTTAATTCTCTGTAGTTTTGGATTCCGGTTAATTCTCTGTAGCTTTTGTTTTCAGTTAATTATCTCTTGCTTTTGATTCCGGTTAATTCTCTGTAGCTTTTGATTCCAGTTAATTATTTCTTGCTTTTCATTTCAGTTAATTCTCTGTAGCTTTTGATTCCAGTTAATTCTCTGTAGCTTTTGATTCCGGTTAATTCTCTGTAGCTTTTGATTCCAGTAATTCTCTGTTACGTTTTTTTCAGCTTCTACCTAACAATAGTATTATGAATTTTGTAAATGCACCGTCCATGCCTTTACAAAATGCATGGACGGTGGCAAATATTTTGGACGATGGTACATTTTGTAAATTGGAAAAGTCTGAAGTTTGAACTCGTTTGCATGGTAAGAGGTTAATATTCTGACTCTGGAATGAAATAACTTCCGTGAATATTTCTTTTACCGAAGTAAACATAGATTCATAACAATTGGCGAAAACAATAGTACAATTTTATTCAAAACCATAACACAATCTATCTTATCTTACTGAGAAATAAATACAGTATATTTTCATAAGCAAGTAATTTTTGAATATTTGTGACGTATTTTAAAGTCACTAAAGCGGTACAAATATATGATCATTTATTTTTATTGGGTATAAGAGAGCCTAGTTAGAACCAGTAAAATAAAGAAGAGAAATATTCGATCTTACCTTCGATGTATAGTGAAATATTTCAAAAGCATTTTGAAGAATAGCTCTTTAAGCAATTTATGACTTTGGATCTTAGAGTGATTCTTTCCTCATATGTATTCACTCTTATATGGATATATATTTTGAATGTCCCTAGCGTTTCAGATTTTAACATCAATGTGGTATACATACGGTTCAAACCAGAGGTCTGGACATACATACCACTCGCACACCTTAAGTGGACGGACTAAGCAGCTTCCAATCCTTTGAAGTAACTAAGTGTGCATTAGTAATGCGAAGCAAACCAAAATGTACTGTACCTTACAAACTCATATTAACATGTTAAATTTGAATGACATATTGATAAATCTTCATATTCAACATTTATCAATCATTGTATTAGAATTGATTCTAACCAACGTAACAGAGGCAGACAAATATTTTGCATAATTTCAGTATCAAAGACACTGTGAAATGAAAATGATATAGTTGAAAAAACATACAAAGGAATTAATTATCATATGTGCATATATTGTATATTTCCTCAATTCTGTTTTAATTAAAGTAGCTTTTCGATTTTAAATTAATAATTCTATGCATTACCAAAACATGTCACCAGTTGTCAGAGAATAGTCACTGTAGGCACAAAGTGACTGCGTTAGTCATTCTGTGACTAACGCAATCACTCTATAACAACCATAGTCACTCTGTGACTACCATAGTCACTCTGTGACTACCATAGTCACTCTGTGACTACCATAGTCACTCTGTGACTACCATAGTCACTTTATGACTACCATAGTCACTCTGTGACTATAATAGTCACTCTGTGATTACCATAGTCACTCTGTGCCTACAATAATCACTCTGTGACTACAATAATCACTCTGTGTCTATTGTAGTCACTTTTTGCCTACTGTAGTCACTCTGTGCCTAATTTAGTCACTATATGCCTACATCAATCACTCCATGGGTTGCTATCAGTTCTGCAAAGTATCAATTAGGTAGATATTGAAGTGCTATTTTCTAATAACTCTTGAGACACTTTGCCTCGTAAATTTTAAGTGGAGACATTAAAGAAGCCACTTGTTGAAGGGAGCCACTTGGTAAAGGGAATATTTGTTAGAGGGATCCACTTGTTAAATGTAGTACAGTACACTAATGATTTCAAAATCATGATAAAATAAAATGTTTGCTTTATAAAGTATGTTTTGCACTATTAGATATTCCAAAAAATAGAATGCGTGAAGACGTATAAATTTCTCTTGCATATATTTCACTTTTAAAACTAAGTTTATTCCTTGAGAAACGTCAAAGCAAGGAGATGTTAAACGTATTCATAGCGTGTAAATATATCTCTTTGTAACTCTCGGGAGAAAAATATCCACAATCTGTTTACTCGGTTGAGATTCGCTTGTTAGTTTATCCATTTACTGGGAACGATTTGATGCTATTTTTTAGAAGTCAGGTAACCAAAATAGGCAATCTAAAATCTAACGTCCATCATGAGTAAAGGGTTCACAAAGGTTTTTCTCTTTTTTTTTTTTAAATTTAAGTCAAACAATTCCCCATGCATGAGGTAATGAGTTACCAAGTCCTAATAGTGGAGTTTGAACACTTTGAATCAACATAAAATGCAGTGGATTAGCATGAGGTAGTTTGTGCTTAATGGAATGACTTCTGGACACACTAATTTGATATGGAGTGAATAAACAGAAACTGATGGTAAAAAAATCTTCTGTGTGTTTGAGATATTATGAAACGGAATATTATGAAACGGAATGGGAATCTGACTGGAACTGAAATTTCATTCCAGGTTTAGATGGCATTAGCGTCAATCTATCTGTTACCAATAAAGAGTATTGTAAGTTCAATTGTCTATTAACCCTAGTAACCTAGCCTTAAAAAGTTTACTCAGTAACCTAGGGACTGGTCCGTGCGCGCCAGTCCTCACTAAAATTGTTATAAAATCTTAACAAATTGACTTTTCAATATTTTGTCTTCATAATAACCTTCGTTTCAAATTTACACATCCAATAATAAATGCCAAAGAATAATTATACCTTTTAAAATAAAATTAACAAGCAAAGATTAAAAACGAATATTTCTTAGGTTTTCTTACTATTTGCGCGAAAGCCTTTTTTCCTACCCATCAATAAAATCCTTATAACATTTGCAAAAGTGGATAAAACTTGATGAAAATTTATTTGTGGATGGAGAAGAGTTCAACAATGAAAAAAATACCAGAAATGTACATATATGTTCAATATTTTCTGAAATATACTAACTTAAAATTTTGTGATGTTTTTTCCACACCCTGTATATTTGAATAAATGCTCATTATATGAGTATTTTGTCATTTATCAACTTATTTTTTGTATAATCGTATGTATTTATGTCGAAAAATAAATGTCATAAAAAGACAGCTTCCAAATCGGTTTAAAAATAAAATTATTAATATTTTTTCATGAGGACTGGTGCGCATGAATAGTCCCTATGTTACTAGGGTTAATTTCATCATTTTAAATAAAGTTAGGTAAATTTTGAATTGCCAAATGGCAATAAATTTAAATGGAAGATATTAAGAGCTTAATCATGTGGAAAGTTAAATGAATTGCACACATTTCCATTTAATAAGAAAACAAATATTTTACAATAGATAATTTAATAACTATTAAATAATATTCATATTGTGCAAATAATCTTAAATTAGTTTAACTTTAAATATAAGGTACCCTCTGCATCATATAATTCTAAACCCAAATTATATACATGATCGACAAGAAGCTAGGGGAGCTTGACTGTACTACTAAAGGTCATGATTCATATTCTGCATTATTTATATCACTTACTCATTTACCAAACTGCGATCAACAGTTTTCGGAGGGTCCACATTCACTGAATCTGGGGAACTGTGTCTTCTCCACTCTAACAGGGGGTAGAGAGGTTGTCTGGTGGATGGGAACCACATAGGGCTGCCTCCAGTAAAGGGAGAAGTTTCTAGTAGAATCACCAGGAGGGTTCTCTGGTAATGAGTTACTAATACTATGTCAAATAATCATAATATATATAATAGTTTTCGGTATCTAGATATTGGTATCCATATTCCATAATAATGTATCATTTTATCAGGGCTAACATTTTTGAAAGTAAATCATATTAACCAAATTTCAATAATTCAGTTATTTACTTTTCATACCAGATTTATCGTTAGCTGTTCCATGACATGGGAATTACAGCAATGTTAATATAAGATATCTACACACAAAAAAAAAAACAGATCAAGTACAGTTCAGTGTTCCAATAAGTTTATAAACAACGATTGTTCTTGCTTGTGTTTCAGGTCCAAAACCAAGAGTCTCGTGTAACACGACAAGCGACGAGACAAAATTTTGTAATACCCTTCAAGTACTTAATTTGTTGGCTTGGCCTTTTTTCACGCAAAATAGAGTAAGAATATTATAATGTGTACTATTTATCATTTGATAATATATATTTCTTACTGTAGATGAAACAATAAAAATTATTAGTAGGTACTAATTTTCATTCATTGTACTTAATTTCTTTCAATTCCAGGGATATTGCACATATTATTTCTGGTCACAGTGAGCCATATCTTTCATTTCTGGTCACACAACCCTGTACCTCTCATATCTGGACAGAGTGAATCATTTCTCATTTCTGGTCAATATGAAACAGATCTCATATCTAGTCACAAGACTGAACCATACATATATCATTGTTAGTCACAATGAATCATATCTCATTTCTATTCATGGTATCGTTCTCCTATTTTAAGTACTTGAAACTCGATGTTTTTTTCAATAACTTTCGAGAAACTTGAGAGATCAAAGCAAAAAAACAACATATTTCTATACAAGGGACTCCGGTTAAGAACCACTTCATTCCTTAATTTCCATTTGAATTGATACGAGGCCCTTCAGTTGATAACTAATTTATTTTGTCGTTTCTAGTCATGAGATATTGAATGATTTACAATATATTGAAGCTTTCTGTGAAGTATTCAATATAATTTCTTAGTATGTGTTTGATTCATTAACATTTGAATAACATTTTTAAAATTTCAATATGTGTTTTCATTTTAAGAAAAAATGAGTTGATTGAGAAAAATGTACAGCATTTTAGAAGCAGCGTAAACATCAAATCCTAAATGCGTATCATATTCCCCAATACTTTGAACCGAATTTCTTTTCTTAGTAGCGTTTTATTTTCTATAAAGTTACCCATTTCTTCTTCTTGCTATCGGCTGAAAATGAAACAGAAGTAGAGAAATAATTTACATTGAATGAACCCGTGGGTGGAATATATATTAAGCCTAAATGAAATATTTGTAGGTTGATATGGGTTACATATTTGCCGTAAATGAGTTTATTTTGTTCTATATTTGGAGAACAATTTTGCTGGTTATAAATCTAAACTACAAATCGATCTGAAATACTTTAAAACTTCAGAAACATAATTATAGTAGATGCAATTAATGACTCGATTATAGATCACATTTGAAACAATTATTTGTAACGCTATTATTTGTCTGGAGTTAAAATTTAACCTTATTAATAAATGAATTTTATGATTATTTACCAATGCAAACCATACCATTTATAAAGCGAATAAATAATTTCAATCAACTTTTCTTACGTCATTTTAATTAAAGTTACTTTTTATGACAACTAAATGAGTTAGGTAGAAATATTTTATGAGGTATTTTTTGAGTTATTTTACGAGTTATCTTCAGAATCTTCTAATCTAATTTCAAACATTAGAATAGTAGGCGAGAATTCTCCAAATATTTTTCCAAAAGGAATAAACAGGGGTATAAATTTCTTATCGTTTGTTGTATCCACATTTAAACACGTGTAAGTAGTACATTGCTTTGAAATGAGGCTGTCGTCAACTGATGGAAATAATCTAACAACAATGAAATGTATATCAATAGCAGATAAAAACTAGAAGGGGCACTCGTTGAGCGAATTGAAACCTTCGTCGCCGCTTCAATCGATATCGACCTTTATAATGACCACGAATTTTTACCCAATTGCTCCCTGAATCGAATCAAATTATTCCCTTTTGAGTTTTGCGAATAACAATATTACAATTAACTTATGATAAGATTTTAAATAAATAAATTAGATCAAAACAGGCGATCTTCTTATCAAAAATTAAAATATAATTATTGTGAATAATTTGCAATCTTGACACAGTTTCAAGCTCTTCTCAAATGAAATAATCAATCAATAATCCTTTAATAATAGCTTAAAATTTTAAGAAAACATAATAACTAATTAGGTAAATTTAAATGAAAAGCTAACATTCCTTAATTGTTGAAGAATGTGTATATTATATAAATTTGCTCTATGAAATCATTCCTCGTTTGGTATTGTGATATCTAAGTAAATATTCCCTATAAAATAGTTCATCAAGTACAGTAATATCTATCGAGTGATTGCATAACAGTCTTCATAAGGTTAAATATTGCATTGACATTTAGTCAGGTGATTTGGTGACATTATCTTGGTCACATTCAAAGCACTTGTGACTAAACAGATAGATGAAACGGTCGTGATATTCTGAGAAATAATATTAATTGATATTTTAAATATTTTCTTGCATGTAGAATTAAAATAATCTTATTTCCAAAGACATGATTTGCTGTTGAAAACTGAATAATTTCTTGAAGGCAATGTCATTTAAGAAAAAACATTTAAAAAATATGATATCTTCCATTAGAATAATTATAATGAATATAGTTTTCCATTACAATTTAAATACTACTTTTCAATGGTAAGGCCTATAGTGAGCGAAATAAACTCAGGAGGCATTGCGTCATCAAATCATCTACTCTTGGTCTAAATTTTATTAGATGACTCTCATTGGAAGGTAAAGAGGGTAAAGACCAACCATAAAAAGGGAATTTTAGAGGCAAATTTGAAATGGGAAGGAATAGGAGTACCAAAACGAAGCTATAAACCGAACAAATTATTACTAGAAGGAATGGATGGAATTGGAGGTTTTGAAATTCAAATACAGTTATTTTATTGACAGAAATATATCCCAGTCCAAACCATTCAATGTTTCTGTTTGGTTGTTTTCCCTGCAATTCACTGACATATCACCCCAGTAAATCATTCAATATCCAAGGAATAACTTTGACAAACCTACGTACCAAACTGGGACATTATTCCTAAATCTGCCAAGACATTTTGACTGCAATGAGTTATTTCACGGCAAATGTCCTCCAATAACAAAATACTAAGGAATTTATCTAACCAAACGAGACGGTTTGGCCAAAGTGAAATGAAGACACACGGTTTGAGATGAAGTAAAATAGCATTTATTTACTGTAGTTACTTGTAATTTGGAGATATATGAATTAATTGACAATATAAGTTGCAGGTATGATTTTAATTACTAATATTTCAGTTTAAAGCTTACAGAGCAGATTAAACATTATTTTATCTTATAAAAAAGTCACGAATACTAAAGTAATCAATCTGTGCAAAAAACTGAAATAATATTACAATAGAAAAATATTGAACTCTTTCGGTCTAGAACTAGAACTTTCAAACAATATCTATTTATAATCATGTGTACTTACTTATGTTCATGACCGGAAAATTCGTCTACGGGAGATTCATCCACGCAATATTAGTCCACGAAAATTCATTGACGGAAAATTCGTCTCTGGAGAGTTCGTCCACGGAAAATTTGTCCATATATTGTTAACACTCACGATAACTTAATTTCTATTCCTAATTCAAGAAAACGGACGTATTTACCGTATACAAATTTTCTGTGTACGAATTTTCCTTGAACGAATTTTCCAAGGACGAATTTTCGTTGAACGAATATTCCGTGAAAGTATTTTCTTAGCATCCTTATGTCAGTGTACGTATAAAGGAGTACCTACCTCAGCCAATATATGTATTAGGTGCAATCACCGAATACTGTCATTTTTTCTGAAATATTCAGAACTCAGGAAAATTTCTACCTCAGTTCTCTCCTGCGACTCAGAGGGGGAGGACGCATACGTGTTGCAGTGCTGATTCTAAGTCAACGTTAACATGCTATTCCGGAGATACAATAAATGTATAGTAACTTTTTATTAAACGTAAAATATCTTCTTTATGGGAATTATTCTTTTATTTATGTATTTAATTTGATTATTGAATAATGAGTACACATAATACAAACAATATTCCACTAGGCAGGAGATTTCAGGTTGAAGAATATTTATATAATAATATAAATCTACTGTCAATCCAAATAATATTCCACTCCTACGGTTAACCCTTAAAAGACTGACTGAGCAGTTTAAGCTCGACAAACCGAATTCATTCAATACAATAACACTATTCCCATTAATCTTCGGTAAAGAAAATTTTGCCCAGTACATTAATATGATAAAAGCTATTAACTGACAAAAAATCGTACAATTCGAGGCTCTGATTTCCTAAATATCAATGAGTAAAGAATCCTCTCAAATTTTATCAGTCCAATTAGGGTTAAAATAGCATTCATACAATAATAATTTAACAGTTCTTACAATTTTAACCATAAGAACTCTTCCGGTTAAAAGAGGATTCATATAGTATCTATTAACAGTCAGTGCAAATAAAATTCCACTAGATAATATAATATATCTAGTGGAATATTATATTCCAATAGATTAATTCACTCACGGTGAAGAACATTCATACAATATCTATTTACAGTCAATACAAATAATATTCCACTAGGGATAAACTCTTACGGTGAAGAACATTCATACAATATCTATTTACAGTCAATACAGATTCTTTATACGATAAGTAATATATGAAAACTTCTTTCGATTAGATTTGAATACAAAAATGGATAAGAATATATTTTGATATTTTGATTCTTGATATTTTGGATATATTCCTTTAATAATACTATGTAAAATTATTTTCATAGCATGTGTTTATAAGACCTCATTATAGGATTATTTTCATTACAATGGAAATTGTAGGGATTAGTACAAAACAGTTAATTTTAATAGACCTACTGTTTTTCGAAACAATAAGTTTGCATCGGTATTCGAAATCCGAATTATTATTAAATAATTCTAATACTCAGTTCACGCTATCAAACACTTCGTCGAACTGGTTGAAATCGAGAGTTTTAAGAGATCCGACGTGTTGGATAATTGTCCATCAAATCTTAGAATTGAATTTAAGTTGTTGTATAATTTTACATGAAGTTTATTTCTTTGACATACACTCATACATAAGAATAATTTTCAAAACTAATTCAAACACGATAGTTAAAATAATTATAAACTGCACCTAATAACGATCGTCAAACTATTTGACAAACACGAAACATTAAAAATGTTTCATGTTTCTAGTTGTATTTACAAACATTTTAACAAATAGTTTTACAAACAGGTAATTGTTCGATAGTGTGTGCTGAGCAATAGACTCCTCTAACAATCTGTGTTTTAGTAATATATGTTAACCTCAATACTACCCAAGAGTAAACCAAAAATTTATTTAATGAATTCATTTATATTTTACTAATTAGCCAATTAGCAAACACAATCTTGAGTTAATAATGTTCATACTCACGAACATATTTCATTTGAGTTTCTTCAGAGGAGAAAATAGTAAGCAAGTTTTAATGAAGCTTATTCTATTTAACTTTATTGTAAATAACTTGTACGATACAACTCCTTTATAATGAAGTCTTGTTTAATGAACAATCTCGATATTTGGAGTCTCGTGAAATAAATCATACTGATTAATAGATATCTATTTCAAAAGAACTAGTTGTAGTTCACTATAGAGGTGTTTTAGGTTCGTTATTTATTATTTATAATGAAACAAAATATAAAAAATAAACCATAGATAATGTTTAGAAGCTAAAAGTAATTATATTATTTTACAAATGTAAATTTGAATATATTATTGCCACACATGCTTGTATAATATTCATGGTTATTATATGAAATGTAAAACAATATATTTTTTATAGGTATATCAATTAAAATTACGTTTCGTGATCGTTTTAAAATAAATTATTTTACCATTGAATGCAAACTGTAAATTTAAATATTTTTTATAGTAGGTGTAGTTATATATAATATTCAAATAGATATTCTTTCACTCCTCCTTAAGTATTTTATTTCAACGTTCCTCTTAACAATGTTTCTTGGGTCAACACTGTCAATATTGGGACAATGTTGTCCCTGGAAACATTGCTACCTGGTATGTATTCACATTTTGTTCTGTGCTATTTCTTAAATCTTGTTATTATCATAAAGTTGCTTGAAATGCTCAACGCTGACAGAGAATCCATTTTTATGGTTTTTCATTTAGTCATAATTTGTGTATTATCGTCGCGTTATCGCAACATCGTCACAATATACAGTGTCATTTTTATAGTATTGTCAATGTTTAAAATATTCTGATAATATTCAAATTCCTAGAAGAATATATTGTTACGAAATAAAGTGTACAAATAATATATTTCTATTTTCAAAATAATGAATGCCAAAAAATAATTGAATTTTGGATATATATTTTTTCATGGGATTAATAGAAAATGTTCTCCATGCATTAGTATTTATTATATTTTCATATTGGATAAGATGTAATTTCAATTAAATTTTAATAATGAGTCAATTCGTGAAACAGTGATTCATATTTTACTTTAAATGTAAATAAAATATTCTTAGTAAAATCCGTAGACTCAAATCAAATATTTGCAATCGAGTTGAGTAGGTTGAGAAGCTTCGTTTCTTTATTAATACCGAATGTGAATCTATTTAAATTTCATTAATGACTTAAAATGTAATAATAGACTATTTGATGCATATTATAAGTAAGATCTACAATATAGTTACTTGCACCATATTAAAGTAAATTTAATCAAGCTTATCTTATATGAATATCTAAAATATATGTTTAAGTTCTATAATTTCTTCGAATTTTTCATAATTGAGGATTCATTCATCATTTTAGGTAATTCATCACTGCAAGAATTTATTCATTATTTAGATAGCAGGATAAAGTGCAAGCCAACCATCTCATCTATTTGATCAAATTTGTTGTTTAAATTGAATATTTTTTTACTTTTGAAAACAGTCAAATTTATTGTGAAAAATTTCTACTTCTATAAACTTTGATACTGTTTACTGTTGAAAATTTCAGCAAAATAATATTATTACTAAAATTATGATGTTCATCATTTTGATATATTCAATCAGTTCGGTTAATTCTTAACCCGAAATATTTCACTCTCATGCTGATTCTCATTTTATCAATAATAAATGAAATATTCTCAGTGAACTCCGTGGATTAAACTGTAGCACAAACCAACATATTTGATGGTTCATATTTATCGTAAATGTTGCCTATTTATTTCATCAGATACGATATTGGTAACAGAAAATTAAGGTTAAAAAATATAAAAAAGTCCATAAATATTCGATGAAATAATCATAGTTTCCTGTTTCATCATAGATCGTATTGATTATCAATTTGATTCACATTTATCTGTGAATTTAGTCATTTCCTAATAATGAATATAAATGTAGTTAAAATATGATAAAAGATTTATTGCATTTAACAAATAAAATTAAAAAGGTTTATTATCCACTGCATAAAAATTACTATCAAAAACCAGAGAGAAGGTTATAGTGAGGCCAAAAGATTAGGTGAAATTATCTTTTAATCATCTATTATCATTCCATAATTCTCTCTTTTCTCTGTTTATATTTGAATATTTATTTTATTAAATTTTCAAATGAAAGATTTTTATCCCAATAGTACTGTATAATAAATCTAATCTCTTTGACAATAATGGTTTATTTATACTTTGTATATTTCTTCATAATCACTTTCTTAACTTATAATAGAGAACTAAAGTTCGGTTACGATAAGGAAAACACATCAATAAACTCCAGAGGAAGAGTTTGGCATTTATAAAGAAGTTAAAGGAGTTATGATTTACACTAATTTAGTGCAAATAAAAAAAATATAGTTTAGAAGAATATAGGTAAGGAATTGATTTAATTTTAATCTTTATTTGCATGGAAATGTTAAAATTCAGTTTAAAGTAAGTATGCTTTATTGCAACATTGTCTCAATATTTTAAAGATATTGACAATGTGATTAAAAAAAAAGTGGTAAATAGCACCAAGAAGCTTTAAAAGTACACATGTCATATGTATTCCCAATACTCAGGTGATAGTTTAACCAGTACTCAGGTGATAGGTTTAACAGTACTCGGGTGATAGGTTTGACAGTACTCAGGTGATAGGTTTCTAAGTACTCTGGTGATAGTTTAACCAGTACTCAGGTGATAGGTTTAACAGTACTCAGGTGATAGGTTTGACAGTACTCAGGTGATAGGTTTCTAAGTACTCTGGTGATAATAGTTCAGATTTAACAGTTCAAATGGTTTTACACCTTCCAGGTAATATGTTCAAACAGAGAGGGTACCTCATTAGTCAGGTGAACACTAGGGAGTAGAACTGGAAGGAGCTTTTGCACCATAAGTAACATGTTCTAATTAGCCATTGTGACATGGCACATAATGCTAATTGTAGAACGACATGTCGGAAACAGAAGGCAAGGAATACATCGAGTGAAGGAATGGTGGAGGCATTGAAGATTAAAAGGAGGGTGTGGTGGCATTTCGTTGCTCTATGATGGTCCCCTCTAAATATTCGGTGGCCCAAATAAAATTTATCTCTAGAAGATTAAATTGGTTATTTTTTGATATTCGAATGTCCTAAAATAATTTCATTCCTGAGCGGCATCACAAATAACCTCAATTTCCTTACTTTGTTCACGATGTAGGTAATAAAATATTAAGATAATAAAATATTAAGATAATAAAATATTAAGATAATGAAATATTAAGATAATAAAATATCAAGATAATAAAATATTAAGATAATAAAATATCAAGATAATAAAATATTAAGATATTAAAATATTAAGATATTAAAATATTAAGATAATAAAATATTAAGATAATGAAATATTAAGATAATAAAATATTAAGATAATGAAATATTAAGATAATAAAATATCAAGATAATAAAATATTAAGATAATAAAATATCAAGATAATAAAATATTAAGATATTAAAATATTAAGATATTAAAATATTAAGATAATAAAATATTAAGATAATGAAATATTAAGATAATAAAATATTAAGATAATAAAATATTAAGATAATAAAATATTAAGATAATAAAATATTAAGATAATAAAATATTAAGATAATAAAATATTAAGATAATAAAATATTAAGATAATAAAATATTAAGATAATAAAATATTAAGATAATAAAATATTAAGATAATAAAATATTAAGATAATGAAATATTAAGATAATAAAATATCAAGATAATAAAATATTAAGATAATAAAATATCAAGATAATAAAATATTAAGATATTAAAATATTAAGATATTAAAATATTAAGATAATAAAATATTAAGATAATGAAATATTAAGATAATAAAATATTAAGATAATAAAATATTAAGATAATAAAATATTAAGATAATAAAATATTAAGATAATAAAATATTAAGATAATAAAATATTAAGATAATAAAATATTAAGATAATAAAATATTAAGATAATAAAATATTAAGATAATAAAATATTAAGATAATAAAATATTAAGATAATAAAATATTAAGATAATAAAATATTAAGATAATAAAATATTAAGATAATGAAATATTAAGATAATAAAATATTGAGATAATAAAGAAAATAAGTTTAATAAGATAACAACAGGTACATTTCAGCTCTCAATACTTTTCTATTAAATTTCCATGGTAATAGGAGATTGCCAAAATGCATATCCTCAAATTGCTACAATGCCGAACACCTCATATTCGAAGAACTGCGCCTCCCCGTTCGATTGCAGTAAATTCCATGCATCGAAAGCCGCACAATTCTGTTTGCCGAAGGACATTTTCATATGAAATATAATAGGTCTGCACCGGAGCACTCGGCAATATATTTAATGAGTTTCTGGGGAAATATCAGAGAAAAGGAGTTCTCAGTGTGGTTGTTCGTACACCACAACGTGTAAAATACTATGCTGATTTTATTGTATTTTAGAAACAGGGGTAATTCACAATAACCAATATGACACAATAGTCGATAGCAAACTATAGATAGGTGTTTTGTTTTAGATTTTAAGTGTATAAAAATGATCTTTGAATAACTTAAACATATATTCGTGTTCATGAATGCCCAATCGTAGAACTGAAAAGTTGTGTAGCAAAAGACAAGATGTGACGACATTCCAGTACACGGCTGTGTCCAAATTGAGAAGAAAATCAGTGAAATCATTGAATTTATGCATAATCCTTCCGTATGTGTCTGTAAATCTGTGGTCCCTATTTTCTATTATTGCTTGCTTCCGTTTCCAAGATCGTATTTCCAAAATTTAATCAAATTCCAGAGACTATTGGGATTTTGTCGATAACTTTCGACGAAAAATAATAGACTACCAGTGTTTCTAATTTATGATAAACTACGACGGGATTTTCGTCTGATATTTCCATCATCGATTATGTGCCAAAAATAAAAGCTGCAATATAGAACTCCACACTTCGAATGTATCTTACAGGAGAAGTAGGACAAGGCAATCTAGGAGGCAGAGACGGAAGAGGTATCTTGGAAATAAGTTCCACTTAGTGGACCTACCATCGACATTCCTTTCTCTGCTAACATCAACTTTCAAATTGAAAAAACGGATGTGTTATATTGTAGAATCAGATACGAGGGTGGAAAAAAGGTAAAGTTTTTCATTAAATGTGACAACTAAACAGTAAACATATGGTGTTATAGTTAAAAATGTTTTGAAAAATGGCATCATTTTAAACTGAAAATCCCATTTAATTTATTAGTAATGAAATTACTTAAAGTTTAAATAGTGTCGATATCACAAATTCCAACAATTGTTGATTTCAATAACCTCCAATAATTGTAGTTTCAATTAACTAAATTATATATATATATATATATGTATTGATTTTTCATATATTGAGAAACATTCATCATACAAATTGAAAGAATTTTTAAAATCTATGATTGCAGAAATTCTAAAATATGTTCATTCTCATCTGGTTATGATGGGTCTATAGAAGATTAAGAAGGAACCCACACTTAATCTTCTATGTCCCCAACATCACTCTCCCTCTTTGGGTTCAGACGCTGATTTCTCTACAAAAGAGCTATGAATACAATGCAGTGTCCTTTTCTTTTTATCTTTTATAGCCTGAATTATCCGATCTTGGAGTGACAATTGCGAAGACGAGAGGAGGGAGACATTTTTCAAACAGCTTTTCTCATAGAATTCATTCGGGGAAATAGCACACAGTCTAGGAAAAATTCGAGCCATTCTTTAAAAGGATAGAGGATGTTGTAACAAATTGCTGTTCGAAAGAGTTACCCCTTTTTGCCTTTTTTTTGAATAGAGCACACTACTGAAGCTGCTATACATCTTTTTAAATCTGATTGAAATCCATATTTTGCATTGAGTATATAAGAAACTACATCTTTAGCTATTATTGGATTGTGCGATTAACAAATGCATTCAGTTTCTGATTGATGTATGTTTTTTTAATAGATTACAAATAACATTAAATAAATACGAAAGTCAATTATATAGAGTGATATTCTTGGGCTACTATATAGATATGATTGATTAATTCATTAGTTAATAAGTTTTTGTTTTCTCTCATGAACTTTCGGTGAATAAATTAAGTAATTCATATACTACTATAAAATTGTAAGATTCTTCTTTTGTAATGATAACAGTGTGTATTCTCTCAATAGAAACCAGTTTCTGTCATGAAACATTCATAACAAGCAAATGTAAAATCAGTAACTTTAAACACAGTATAACGATGTATCATACATACAACTAAGTATCATAGATACAACGAGG
>CANNZV010000711.1:805528-958862 GCA_947561585.1 Caprella mutica
ATACAACGATGTATCATAGATACAACGATGTATCATAGATACAACGATGTATCATAGATACAACGATGTATCATAGATACAACGAGGTATCATAGATACAACGATGTATCATAGATACAACGATGTATCATAGATACAACGAGGTATCATAGATACTACGAGGTAGCATAGATGCAACAATATGTAACATTAAAACACCACAATTGAATTTTATTTTTAAGTTGTATTCATTTTTGTGAATGCTCTAAGGATCTTATTGATGGGTGGTGAAAGTGGCTTTTTGCACAAATAGTTAGAAAATCTAAGAAATATTTGTTTCTTACCTTTGCTTGTTATCTTTATTTCAAATTGATAATTATTCTTTGACGCTTACCAATGGATGTGTAAATATCAAGTAAAGGTTTTTATAAAGACAAAATATTGAAAAGTCAATTTGTTTAAAATTTTATAACGGTTTTAGTGAGGGCTTGCCAGTCGCAAGATTACTGAGCAAACTTTTAGGGGCTAGGTTTCTAGGGTTAATAGAATTTTTTTTTAAATGATGGCAAAACGAAAAATATCAAAGTGTTGCAAATGAACTACAAGAGCACTATTGCCATCATTTTAAATTAGTCAACTTATATAGTTGAAAATAAAAGACCACTCATTCAAATGTAATAATATTCTATGCATTAATCATTTTATGGGTATAATAAAATATACTATATAATATTAAATATATGAAGCAAAATAATAATATTAGCCAAATATAATAGTATTTTCCTTTGCTATTCACCCTATAACAATTCATATAATTCACCCTATAATATTTCATATTATTGACGATAAAGTAGTTTATGATAATAATTTAGCCTATAGAGTTAATAGAGACTGTGACAGAACTCTCATCACACTACACTTACCATCGCCGTTAAATTGATGAAGTGAGAGCACGAGAATATAACATTAATTCTCACTTCATAGCTATGAGTGCTCAATTCGAACTAATGCACCTATCATGTCCCAAAACCTGGATTATAATCTTAATGTAGAGTGCAGCGTTAATGTTCATTTGAGTTTAGCAGGACGTTTTGAACATACTCATGATCATTTCAATGTTTTTGTAATAATTCATAAAGCTGCCAGTACCGAAAACTACTTTGTTTTTTCAGTTCATGTAGTTGTGATATTTTGGCTAGACAATATAGCTAATACCCAGTTGAAAATAGGAGCAGGTTCGAGGCAACGATCGAGCAGATCGGAAGTGGTCACCCCCAGCAGTCAGGAAGCAGTTTGAGCGCAACGTGGGAGCCAAACTGACTGCTTTGTGTGCTAATTCTACTCGTCCTAACTGCGCAGAACTACTCTGGGCACTTTATCTGCCTATGCGCGCTGATTAAATGCTAATACGTTGACCCATAGCCGCGACTGTTATATTTTTTAATATAATATTTTCTGCCTAAAAGAGACCTGAACCTTTTCACACCAAAAAAATCCTACTTTTCCCACGAAGAAATCCTATTTTTTCCCACGAAAAAATCCTATTTTTCCCACAAAAAATCCTACTTTTTCCACGAAAAAAATCCTACTTTCCCCGCGAAAAAAAAATCGATAAAACAAATAAAAAATAAGCTTACATTACTGATAATGATTAAGCTGTTTTAATCTCTCAGTTATCTGAAACTGAACTGAATAACCTGGAGAATTCTGAAGGTTTCTGATGAAAGAACATAGATCGCTAAAATCTATAAGCTGTCATCTACAAATCATTTCGTTATGTATTACTTCGTTGGAAAAGGTTCAGGACTCTTATAGGTAGGTAGAAAATCATATCATTTTAATACTTTTATTTCACAATGTGGATATTTCTGAACACATCAACTATTTTTGAACGCCTTGAATGAAAAATGTCAAAAAATGATAAATAGAAATTAATTTAGTGGTTATCCGTTAGTAAATTCTCGTTCTTATTATTTCAAAGTATATTATGATATCTATCTTATTAACATTTTTTTTAGTTGTGAAAAGGGCAATGGATATTTCGTTTCATTGATGTCATTTTTTTCTAATCATGAACAATAAAACGTTTCACAAAATGACTCAGAATACTGTATGTATAATCTCATTATTTCAGTTTTAAAGTAATATACACCAGGATACTTTTCTTGTTTAATTCTCGTCACATGGTAAATTAATAGCCGTAAGAGTTTTAGTAGGGCCAAACAAGATTTAATTAAACTTCAAATAAATCTCTGCAACAATTTTTTTTCAGTATTTATATATGTTCAATATTCCGAGTACTTTTCTAGTAAAAATTAAAATCAGCAACGAAATCAAATGAAATATTTCTTTGATTCTAGATGTTTATTTTTGATAAACGTGATGAGGAATAAATAATGTTGTAAATTTTGAGTTTGACTTTCAAATGTATGGGGATTAATTGTGTGTGATTTAGAATAATATATGAAAATGTCTACGAGTCTCATAATCTACTATGTCTAAATGTCTGTATGCCTCATCATCTACAGTGTCTACAGGCCTCATCATCTACAGTGTCTACAAGCCTCATCATCTACAGTGCCTACAGGCCACATCATCTACAGTGTCTACAGGCCTTATAATCTACAGTGTCTACAAGCCTCATCATCTACAGTGTTTACAGGCCTTATCATCTACAGTGCCTACAGGCCTCATCATCTACAGTGTCTACAGGCCTTATAATCTACAGTGTCTACAAGCCTCATCATCTACAGTGTTTACAGGCCTTATCATCTACAGTGCCTACAGGCCTCATCATCTACAGTGCCTATAGGCCTCATCATCTACAGTGTCTACAGGCCTCATCATCTACAGTGTCTACAAGCCTCATCATCTACAGTGTTTACAGGCCTCATCATCTACAGTGTCTACAGGCCTCATCATCTACAGTGTCTACAGGCCTCATCATCTACAGTGTCTACAGGCCTCATCATCTACAGTGTTTACAGGCCTCATGATCTACAGTGTTTGCAGGCCTCATAATCTACTATGTCTACAGACATCATATACAGTCTCTACATGCCTCATCATCTACACTCTACAGTTTATACAAGACTCACAAGAATATGTTTCATAACCATAACATCGTATAACAAATTTGGACTTATGTGCTAATATATTTTGTAGTGGATTGTTGTACTCTATATTTGTAAGGCTAAATGAATAAATATCCTTTTCTTTTTATCCCGAAAAGATCAAAAGATTTGCACCGAACATCAATTCGTGAACACAATTCGAACAAACGTGGCTTTTTCAATTAAATTGCAATATTATATCTCACTTTGTTATCACACATGCGAGTGGGTTTAATAATATTGCGTGTTTTTGTTTCGAGAATCGATTTATTTTAGAAAGAATCACGCCAAATACATGTACTCATCGAAAATTAAATGATAAACTATTTAACAAAAAATTAGAATACGATTCTTTATTCCAATAGAAATGGACTAGAAATCATGAAATGAAAATTCCATTTCCAGTATTTTTGAAGAATATGTGAATAAAAAAAAGATTAAAATATTCTGAAAAAATATCAAACGATCGAGATGTTCACTCTTTTTATATTTCCTTTGTTTTCCTTTTTTAAAAATTTGTTATTCTATTTCCTAAAAAATAAACAAGAATTTGATATAGGATACAGTTTTTTCTAAATAATTTTCATAGTTGAAATATATTTTCATAGAAAACTTTTTCAGTTATTAAAATTTATTAAAATAATTTATAAAAAAAAAATGATTCTGGATATAGGTTTCATATGTTATTATTATAAAACGCACCTAATTTTCATCAGGTAATTAATTAGCACCTGGTAATTATAACTTTATCTTAAATTACAAAGTAACTTTTTGATAAGATTTCTATTGTATCCGCCTGAAATGGTGTCGGAATATTGATTTTTTATATATAATGAGTAATAGATATAATTAAAAATTAAATTAAATTCTGAAATTACTCATCATGGCCAATGATCGATTAGAAATTAATCGTAATTTATCATTCATTTGAAACACTTATTGTCTCTCGTCATTCATCAGACACAAGTAAGAACAGTTACGTTCATTATCGGTTAATATTTCAGCTGGGTCTAAGTTTGCCCTGATTTGATTTAACTTTTAACAATCAAATAAGAAAATATAATTAGTAAACTACAGGTAGATACTGCCTGTGATTTGTGTGACTTGTTCTGTTAATTAGACTTAAATTAAATAATAATTTTTTTAATTGATTAAATCTTATAAACTTGAATAAGTCATTTTTTTCTTTCTTTAATAATGAATTGTGTATATTTGTGTAATGAAACAGGATAGAAATAATTTGAGGTATTAAAAACAAGAACATACAAGATAACAACAAATTAATATTAATTAAGCTTTATAATTGTAGAGATTGATAGATTAATTTACTAACAGTAATTATGCTAATATTTTAACAACTCAAACCTACACACTTCTTCATCTTCACATAATAATATCATACCCTTAAAACCAATCTATCTAATATTTCCATTATATACTGTGCACTATACATCCCAGGTAACAAAAAATTATCCCCGGGATATTCCGGGGAAATTCCCTGTGATTATTCCTTCGATATCCCCAGCGTTATCGAGGGGATGTCCTATTTTGACGTTTTTGCGATACGGGGATATCCCCAATTGATATCGAGGGAATAATGATGGGATTTAAATATTTTATCCTTGGAATATTCCCTTGATTACAAGGGAAGGGCAAGGAATACCAAAATTATTATTCCCTTGATAACAAGGGGAAAAAAATAGGATAGTGAGGGAATATTCCCTCAATATCGAGGGGATCAAATGGGAATATTCTCTGGATATCTAGAATAGAGGAAGAGTATAAAAATAAGAATACCAAAATTAATATTTCCTAGCATATACAGCATTTGTACGTGTATGTTTGATTTTACATGAATTAGTTGAATGATGCATATTGTTATATACAAATTAAGTGGAAAGAAGTGGAGAAAGAAATGAAGTGATGTTTCCAGGTCTCGAACCAGCACCTTGTTGACTTCTGTTTGCGACGCTAACGACTCGACCATCCTGGACACATTACAAGTAGGATTTTTAATGAACTTTATGCAATATGATAACTCAAGTTTATCTTTAGGTTATTATCGATAAATATAGTTTCATATTTCATATATTACCTATTTCTTTTTTTCTTTTATAATCGTTTCTTCTATAAAATTTAGGGGATCAACTATTTTTCACTAATTCCTGGAATATTCCCTCGATATTGTTAGGGAATCAACTAATTTTTAGTAATTCATGAAATATTCCCTCGATATCGGAAAGGGATCAACTAGTTTTCATTAATTCCTCGAATATTCCCTTGATATCATTAGGGGATCATCTAATTTTGATTTATTCCTGGAATATATCCTCGATATCATTAGTGGGTAAAGTAATTTTCACTAATCCTTGGAATATTCCCTCGATATAGTTTGGGATCAACTAATTTTCACTAATCCTTGGAATATTCCCTCGATATAGTTTGGGATCAACTAATTTTCACTAATTCCTGGAATATTCCCTCGATTTCGTTAGGGGGTCAACTAATTTTTACTAATTCCTGGAATATTCCTTCGATATCTTTTGGGGATCAACTAATTTTACAAATCCTTGGAATATTCCCTCGATATCTTTTTACGATAGCGGATAATGAGAGAATATATAGATATCAAGGGAATATTCTGGGAATATCTCAATGTTACCGGGCAGGAATTAATCAATCAACATCTCAAGTAACATTCAAATCCTCTTATATAATATTAAACCTCTTATGCACTTCACAAGATATCATTTCTCAGCAACGTTAAGTTCCACTTCTTTAGTCGAGTTTCAGTTCGCACTGAGTCTCAACTGCACTGAAATGCGTTGCTATGGCAACCACAATCTAATTTATTGTTCTCAGCAGTCTCAACTGCAGTGGAATCTAATTATAATGCTAATGTTGTGCAGATCATTCTGCTGATTATTTTAAATTGTAGCCTGTAATTAAGTTTAGAGGAGTCCAGTTATTTTAATTATTTTATTAGTGATTCATCTAAATAGTACAGAAACTGTCTTGAGAGTTCAAATGAAATAACAAATTCAGTTTTATAGTCATATACAAGAACATATTCTTGATCTTCATTTATATTAGAATGAAAATATATTAGTCAAATTTTATTTAAAAAATATTAATTTGGTAATTTGGAGTGAAAATTTCCCTATCAAATTCAGTCAATATCATATTTTAATTTTATATATTAATCATAGCATAGAAAGTGAAATAAAAAATGCATTTCCAAAGTGCTATAAAGTACTATTGTCTTTTAAAAAGTGAGCCTTTACATCAAGTTACGTAACTGATAGTACGCCAATAGCTTGTCATGTCACACTACTTGTTTGAATGCATGTTTCTAGTAAGACATTCTTTCTCAATTCTTTTATTTTCAACACTGCATTTTCTATGAGTGTATATGAATATTCAGAGCGAAATACTTTTCTGAAAATGTTTATAAAATTAAAAATATGTCACTATTATCAGTTTATGGTGGAGAATTAGCAGGTTATGGTGGGCCATTTACAGTTTATGGCAGAGCATTTGAATTTTATTCTGTGGCATGATCATTGAGCAGTTAATGGTAGGGCAATAGGAGTTTATGGTGGGGGCATTAGAGATTTATGTTGGGGAATTAGAAGTTTATGAATGGGCTTAGCAGTTTATGTTGGGCATTAGATGATTCAGATTTTTTTTATAATTTCTAGTCAACAGTTACTCACCTTAATTTACTATCTGAGAAGTACAACCTTACATATATTATAAATTAACTCAATGCTAAATTTATCAATATTATACAGAAAATGTTAATTTTTAAATTCTCTTTCAGAACAAGTTTAAACATTCAAAGCAGTAAAACAATAAAAATGTTTTCATCTCCTAAAGTGTACATTTAATGGTCATAAAATATACAACGAAGAAACTCTCACAACATTATAGCTGAGTATGCGTATGTTTTTCGGCATATTTAAGTAATATGATGAACATAGTTATATTGAGAAAAGTAAAGAGAAAACGAATATCACCGAGTCGAAACTCCCTGCTAGATTGTACACCAATACGTCTTATAAATATTTTCAAAAATAATTATTAATATTCTAACTGTCGTGACTATACTAGGGTAAGTTTTCTAAAAATATTTCTATAATTATGTAGTTGGGCGAGCCACGTATAATGTGACAGTCAACGAGCAACAATATTTCCATGCTATAACTATATTGGGGTAATGTTCTTTCACATACAGCTATTTATTCCCGTACATCTAATAATTCACAATAAAAATTATATGCATACAACTAGCAAATCATATATATGCTCTTTCCATATTAGCAATCCATAAAAATTTTATTTCCATATTAGCTACACAGCCCAATAACTCAGTAAACTTTCATCGTAAGATATCCGTAATGGTAAAATCAATATTCTCCAAATATCTTCTGTTCAATATGATATCGTCAATCTTGAACGAAACCAATTTAGTACATCAATGGAAACATTATTTAAAAAGTTCATTGGAAACTAATTTGACAGTCAGAAAAAACTATATTTCTTATCATAAAGGTGAGAAAGATATGCTTTCGCTAGCGATGATTAAGGATGATGTGTTCATAGAAGATTTAGGGGTGAACCCATCTAATTAATTGTTTTCGTCTCCATCATAACATTCACTTACATATTTTCATCTCTATTACACCATCTCTATACCTATTGTCTATTTCCATTTCTAGTTTTCAAAGATATCACCAATTAGTTTCAGTCAATTCAGTTGAACCTTCACTCATGTTGACAATAAGGGTTTCGAAAGTCAGTGTCGATTGAAATTGACAATTAACACCTCATTTGCACTCTCCCGAAATTGGTCGAAGGGTACATCAATTGTAAATTCAGGGAGTAAATATGGTGGGCCATAGAAGTTGCACTGGGGACGTAATATTTAAGGGCCCAAAAAACATTTTATATATGGTAGAAAATTTCCTTGATGCAACAGTACACCAATATTGGAAAAGCATTGCCGATATTGTTAGAGTATTGTTGCAATGTGGTTACAAAATTGCCTCAAATTTGATACAGCATTGCCCCAATATGGGCCAACTAATATTATAAAAATTAATCAATATTGTCAACATTGGCTCAATAATGTTACAACATTGCTGCAATATTGTAACAACATTGCTTGAATATTGTAACAATATTGTGATAATAATGTCCTCCTAACCATGTTGTTTCCAAAAAAATTACCTCATCATCTAAAGTAATTTACTATACTCTATATTTCACCTAAATTGTCTGAAAATCCAACTCAATCCAGCAGAATCCAATTACTGAACAAGGTTTCAATGTACAAAAACTAAACAGAAAACAAGATCAAATTTCCACAAAATTCATCACAGTAATTAGATAATGTCAGTCAATGTTGTCGTTATGACGTCACTGAAATTTGGCAGGTTGTTCAGGATGAGAATATAGTGTGATAATTATTGGTAAGTTTATAATTTGATATAGACATGGGTAGGTTCCGAGTTATCGAACGATTCCATATTTGCTGAATCATCCGATAACTGGGAAATTACACTTTTATAGTACCAACAATTATAGACGATCTGATGAAATTCAATTTTCCAAAGATTATACAATAAAAATAATGCAATTCCTGGACAGCTGCACTAAGAAGTGAATTGTAACGTTGATAAAATTACACACACATCATTTTCCATACGAAGAAATGGAGAGAGCATAAATAGATGTTGGATAGTCATTATTTTTTAGAAAAATCACTCATTTAATATTAAATTGATCTGAGGAATTTAGGAGAATATAGGTTTCACCATTACGGATAGTTTACGATCATATTCATATAGAGTTATGAGGCTACGATGCTAATATGGAAATAGCATTGCAATGGTTTGATAATATAGAAATATCATACTTAAAGTTTTCTAATATGGAATAACTATTTTATTGTTTTGCTAATATGGAAATGACTTTTTATTAGTTTGATAAAATTGAAATAACATTTTTAGTGCTTGCTAATATTGAAATGGCTATTTAATGGTTGCTTAAATGTGAATAATATTTTAATGGGTTGCTAAATGTCTGTTCGGTCAAATGTTCATTGAGCAAATGTATGTATTCCAGACAACTGTTGGGCAATCATTCATTTGGTATATGCACTGGCAACACCCTCTCAATCTAAGAAGCTCAAATGTTTCGTATTTGGTCTCAATTTGATATTGTTTTGTGTTTCAAGAGCTTGAAAGTATTTCATTGCGATGCACATTAGTGTCTATGAGATTCCATCGGTATTAATACGGGATTTTTTTGGTATGATGCACATAGGCTTAGAATTTCAAGTTCCATATACGAAAAACTTCACTCCGATGTTGAAGATCGATTTCATTTTGTAGAAAATTTAGTAAAGATTTTATTAACCCAACTCTTCATCGTTCAGAAAACAAGCATTATTTTATAGTCTGTTTAAATGACTATAAATATGGTCACAATAATGATAATGAATCAATTAGTAACATGAATATTGAATAATATAATTCATTCTTAAAATTTCACTAGTTATGAACATTACACATACAAATATTTTCAACTTCACAGATTACTCTCGACTTACCACAAATAGAATTCTAAGAAGCAATATCATCTACCACATTTGCAACAATATGGCTGCAGATATTGAATGCATTTCGGTAGAGCAATGCATACAATTGCAAGTTCCAATTCTCCAATGGTGGCAATCATTGGCTTCATTTTGGTGAAAAGTGAAACTACTTAGGATTCAATTTATTTGGAAAAGAGAAAAAGTGGAAGAAATACTCTCTAGTAGCATTTGTAGTAACTGCTTACGAAGGAAATATTTGAAAAATAGAAACTTTGGCACCAGTAATCCAGTATAGGTAATATATTTATGAATTAATATCTACATTAATTTGTAATTTATTACTATAAAAATAACTCTGGCGTAGCGACTCCCAGGTAGTAATGATTCTCTCTTGAAAATATTGTAATAATTTTGATGTACTGTTGTAACAATGTTGATGTATTGTTGTAACAATGTTGATATATTGTTGTAACAATGTTGAAGCAATGCAATTTTATTTCTCTCATTATTATGATCCAATAATAAAATTAATAATAGGTATCAATTAAAACCAGAAAATAATTGGTATTATACAGGGTCGTGCAGCTAAATTGGGACTAACATTACTTTTTTTAAATTCGCTATTTTGAAAGGCAAATAATGATTAAATGTAATTTTTACTTGTATTTATTTGTTTGTTATTGTCTACAGAACAAAATCATTCTATGTGAATACCCTTTGCGTCTATAATTTGGGAGATTCTCGAGCGAAACCTTGAACAACTCCTTTTTACATCCTCAGGGTCAAGATTACGAAATGCCCGACGAATGGCGGCCTTCAAAGAGTTGACACTTGGATGTGAAGTTACGTTAGACTCTCCCTCAATGACGCCAAACAGCCAATAGTCACAACGATTCAGATCTGGGGAGCTGCTGGGCAAAATATCCTTCGCGACCATAAAAAGAAGATTCTCTTTCAGGAAATCCTGAACTTTCTTTGCTCCATGCGCGGGCGCAGAGTCTTGAACGAGCATCACTTTGAAGGGGTCGTAGTTCCTACGTATCCATGGCATCAAAACATCTTTCAGAATTTTCAAGTACTCCGCTGTGTTGATTTTAAGCCCCGCTTCGATGAAATGAGGAGGCATTACATTACAGTCACTTGCGACGGCTGCAAAAACCATCACAGAAGCGGGATTTTTGCTCTGCATCACAGGAGGAACTTCTGAACGATCGGAGGCAACTACCCGAGTGTTCTGGATATTTGCAACCTCATCAACAACGAACTTTCTCTCGTCAACAAAAACGCGGACATGTCCTCCTTTGTGTTTCAGATGGTTCAGAAACTTTTGGCATCTCTCAGCTCTGAGAGCTCTGGAGCGGATAGTTAGGAGGTTACGGACTCTCCTTACGTATGACTTCATACCAAGGTCTTCCTTGACTGCCCTGCTGATGGTGCTACGACTCACGCTGCGCTTTTGTGCCAGTTTTGACATCGGCTGGCTTGGGTGTGACTTCAACGTCCTTTTCAGTCCAGCAAGGAATGTTTCAGTTCTCTTTCGATCACTACAGGGACTGTGTCGACATCTCTGAACCTTACCCTCGGCATCAAAAGCAGCAACAACTCGATAAACAGTCGATTTCGCATAGCCAGTGCTCTTAATAATGTCTGAAACAGAGTTCCCGTCACGTCTCAATTCACATATGGTCGTTCTTCGCGCTAATTCCGCCATATTTTAGCGAAATATGCTAGATCTTAATCTGAAATATTATAGCAAAGGGCTTAAATATTGTCTGTAAAAAAGAATTTACTCATAGGTTAGAAATTATGGAAGATATGTGCTGTTAAATTTAGTCCCGATTTAGCTGCACGATCCTGTATTGGCTTATTAAAACTTTATCTATTTGTATAGATATTAGTGTTAAAAACATATATATATCGAATAAATGTGTATAGTATATTTTCCATAGTATTATAAATACATTCAACTACATTAATCAATTGTAATCATATTTTGAATAAAAGAAAGAGAAGTAAAGACTAATAAAAAAAATAATGAACTCTTTTCAATAAAGATAACAGGTAGATAACTAATATGTATATCAATTACGATTACACCTTCCCACATTATACACTTACAGCTCTACTTATACTTACTTACTTATACCAACAAATGCACACCTAGCAACACTCCTACATCAAATCTTATCACAAGTACACCTTCTAACACAAGCACCTACTCTTGCAAAGTTACTCCTAAAAATATCACATCAATATTTATACATATCACCTACAACTTCTCTCTTTGTTTATTCTCATATCAATAATTATTAGTTACTAGAAAAAAATGTCATCATGTTTTATAAAAATAATTTACTATTTATATTGCAATTTCTTCTTTGTGAGAAATTTTTTCAACTGGTAAGCATTACTGAGTGATGTTATGCACTGATAGCATATATAATAATATTAATTTATTAATTATGTGGCAAATGAAATAAAATTCTACTCATCAACTAGAAATAAGTATTTTAATATGATTATAATCATAGAGATACACTAAGTGAAATAGTTTCCCTCGAAAAAACGCACAACTCAGAGGTCTGGAATGGGAATGGTAATTCCAGACCTGTTCCTGCAAATCAAAAGAACGTCAAAAGTTGTAACAAATCACCTCACAAAATGTCCCTACTCTCAAATTAGACAGTTGCCACAGTTTGAAAAAGACAAAAAGACTCGTCAGGTAATTAGGTAAATTGCTGTGTATGTTTTCAAACAAAGCGCAATAATTATGCAAATATTTGTAAATATGTAAAAAATAATGAATACATCGTTTAAAATTGTTACAAGTTAAAATAGTATCCAATAACGTATAAACATTGCACCGATATTGTTACAACATTGCAGCAATGCTATTACAAAGTTGCTCCAATAATTTTACAATATTTCCTCATTCCAACACTTTTATATCATTGCATCAACCCAGGTAACATTGAGATATTTTCGGAAAATTCCCTCGTTATCTATATATTCCCTCATTATCCGCTATCGTAAAATGATATCGAGGGAATATTCCAGGGATTAGTGAAAATGAGTTGATCACCTAATGATATCAAGGGAATATTTCGGGGATTAGTGAAAATTAGTTGATCCCCTAAAGATATCGAAAGAATATTCCAGGAATTAGTGAAAATTAGTTGATCCACTAACGAAATCGAGGGAATATTCCAAGAATTAGGGAAAATTAGTTTAACCCTTAACGACATTGAGGGAATATTCAAGGAATTAGTGAAAATTAGTTGATCCCTAACGACATCGAGGGAATATTCCAGGAATTAGTGAAAATTAGTTGATGCCTATCGATATCGAAGGAAATTCAAGGAATTAGTGAAAATTAGTTGATCCCTATCGATATCGAGGGAATATTCCAGGAATTAGTGAAAATTAGTTGTTCCCCTAATGATATCAAGGGAATATTCCAGGAATTAGTGAAAACTAGTTGATCCCTTTCCGATATCGAGGGAATATTCCAAGAATTAGTGAAAATTAGTTGATTTCCTATCGATATCTAGGGAATATCCCAAGAATTACTGAAAATTGATTGATCATCTAAGGATATCGAAAGAATATTCCAGGAATTACTAAAATTTAGTTTATTCCCTAACAATATCGAGGGAATATTCCAGGAATTAGTGATAAATAGTTGATCCCTTAAAAATTATAAAAGAAACGATTATAAAATAAAAAAGAAATAATCTCTCAAATATGAAACTATATTTATCGATGATAACCTAAGGATAAACTTGAGTTATCATATTGCATAAAGTTAATTGAAAATCCTACTTCTACTCTGTCCAGGATGGTCGAGTGGTTAGCGTCGCAAGCAGAAGTCAACAAGGTGCTGGTTCGAGACCCGGAAACATCACTTCATTTCTTTCTCCATTTCTTTCCATTTAATTTGTATATAACAATATGTATCATTTAACTAATTCATGTAGAGTCAAACGTACACGTACAAATGCTGTATATGCTAGGAAATATGAATTTTGGTATTCTTATTTTTATATCCTTTCTCTATTCTAGATGTCCAGGGAATATTCAGGGAATATTCCCTTCTCATTATCACAATATTATTCCTTTGTTATCGAGGGAATAATAATTTCGGTATTCCTTGCCTTTCTCTTGTAATCGAGGGAATTTTCCAGGGATATTATATTTAAATCCCATCATTATACTCTCGATATCATTTGGGGATATCCCCACATCACTAAAACGTCAAAGTAGGACATCCCCTCGATAACGATGGGGATATCGAGGGAATAATCGCAGGGAATTTCCCCAGAATATCCCGGGGATAATTTTTTGTTACCTGGGATGTTGTTACAACATTGGATAAATGTTGTAACAAAAGTGCTCTAATATTGTAAAAACATTGCCCTAATATTTTTACAACATTGCAGTATTGTTCATTTGTATTTGCCTTTTGGAAAATATCATATATTTTCAAATTGTGGAAATTAATAAAAGTTATGCAGATAATTATACAGCTGGTATAAATTAGTAATTAACTAACGGATCTTTTATGAATAGAAATAATTGGATACATTTTGAAAGATTGAAGCATACATTTTATAATACATTAATTAATATTCTCTCTCTGTAGATTAGATAATTTAACTTTGTATAAATTATGAAAAAACAGCTCAATAAATTTAATCATCTATCTTCGTTTTTTTTATTCCACTAACTCTTTCATTTAAATATTTAATTTTTTTTCTATTTGCATCATTTATAAAACTTTAATATTTATAATTTGAATAGTATTCACATATTTAAATCTGATATCATAAATCATTATTCTATACTGAAAAAGCAATAGTTTGAACTAAGCAGGAATTGAAGAGCAGTAAATGTAAAGGTTCTATCTGTACTTCGTGAGTAAATTGTCTGGTAGCGGTAGATGTATCCTTTACCTGTTTACCAGATACGACCGAGGAAAATATTCAAAATGCTTGATAAATCCTCTAACGGTCTAACCGATTGTCCTTTAAAATAATTCATTTTCTTTAATAACTGTAATATATTGAGCTCCTTTTGTAATAAAAGACTAATTCAAAATATTTGCAAATTTATTATCACGTATAAATTAAACAAAAAAGATATGAAGTGTCAGAGTATAAAATTAGGAGGTCCCAGATAATTTTTTCTCACGGTCCCATCATAACATTCTTTATGGGAAAATGGACAATATCCATTCTATCAAATTGTGAAGAGTTTAAGGTTCTCGATCACATTTTGAGTGGCTTGGTCGCCATAAGTAGCTTGGTCGCCATAAGTAGCTTGGTCATCGTAAGTGGCTTAACCACTAAGTAAGTGGATTGATGGTTCGCTGCGATTTGTGGTTTGGTGACAATAAATCATTATCATTCAATTAATCTCTCATGAATCCTTATAGTGATGAGTTTTCGTCGAACTTTCAAGACAAAATAAAAAGACGTTAAAGTCTGAAACTTTTGTAAACCTGAAATTCATGTACCTTCTATAATAAATTTACCGACTGGGTTGATATCAAAATAGGTAAGATATGATTTTGTATTTACATTCTGTATTTACATGAACACATAAAATATGATGAAAAAGGAAATACTTCTGTTGAAACCTCAATATAGCTGTGGGGCAATTCGTGAATGCTTTTCTCTTATATAAATAACAGATGGTGAACAAAAGATTCCTTCAAACCCATAAACTTTGGAATCCAATCCTATTCTCACCTGTAATTTAAATTCGATGCAACTACATTTTCTTTGTCAGATTTTCCCGCTGCACCAAATCCGATTATAGAAATAGAATGAAAACAACTTCTTGTTATTTACTGCAACTAGTGAATACATTTACAGATATCTCTGAATGGAAAAACTATATATCGTTATAAGGCAAGTATTAATTTATACTCACTATAGAATAAATAAGTATAAAGAAACTGATATATATGCAACCTTTTTTTAATCATAATCAATATTCGATTTGAATGGAATGCATCTATATTGAATCGTTATTATGAGCTATCATAATTTTATTATTTTGAAATAAATGTATTGGTTATATGCATAATCTGAAATATATAAGAGGCAGCCTAACTTAATTAAGAGTTAACAAAATATAAGAAAAAATTATAAAATATCTAAAGTAAACAGTTACGTTTTTAACTATCATGCTTTATTCTAACATATATGATCGAATATTTGGTGCCATCTTATAATTATTGCGATGTGTATAATAAATATAGATATTGGATTTACAGTCCTCTACATCTCCAATTCCTTCTATTCTGTCTCAGGTAAATTGATTTATTCATTGAACTATATTGACATGTAAATTGATAGTGAACGAAGAACGACTGGAACGTTCTGTGGGACAGTAGATCAATTGGAGGGGATATTTAAACTATAGGAAATACGCTGAAGCTGGTACTTTTTATAAAGTAATTCCATTTGCTATGATTCAGCTCTTTTTCATTGAAAAAACATTACGATCAATTTGCAACTGAAGAAAATATAAAATTATAAGTAGTTTTCAGAATTAAAACTCATGAATTCAATTCAGCATAAACGAAATTTGCTTTCGGATAAAATAACAAATAAATTGCGTATTTCTGTTTAGTTACGTATTCCCACGTATTCACGCTCAGTTACGTATTTTGAATCAGTAGTTGCCGCACTACTCTCTCAGATATTCTGTAAGGGTAATTGAAGAATAAAATTTAAGAAATACGTGCAAATAATTATTTAAAACGATTTAAGTAAACACCTACTGTAAAACGTTTTATTAAACTACCAAAAAATTTATATCAAAGCTACCAAATTGCATAACGGTCGGAATAAAAGAATTTACCTCATAACTTATTTTATCACCGTTATTTATTTTATCATTAATAATAAGATAACATATATCTAAACTTAGTGAATAAAGTTACTTAACTGAATTTTAAAACTAAGTTGGAGAAGTAGTTTCTTGTTCTCGAATGATCTTTCTCAGGTATATAACGTATTGGATTAATTTTGCTAATAACCAAAACTGATGTTGCAAAGTGAACACTTACAAGTTTTCAAAGAAATAAAAATGGTCTGAGCGCAAAACTTTCTCTAACTGGTATCGCGACACATTTTCGACAATAAATGAGAAAATATATGATTAAATAGTTTAACTCATTCGTTATTTAATTGGCATCCATGATACTTGCAGGTATCTAAGGGCTTCTGCTGGTCTACAGAATCCTTAAAAAATATTTTGTGCGTATCTCTAACATCCACTGTAACAGGCAAAATAATAATTTAAAAGAATTTGCACTAAATTTAGAAATTTTAGTAACTGTCTTCCGCAAAGCATTAGATGTAAACATGATATAATTTATTATCATAATTCCATTCAGTATTGAAGGAAACACAATATTAAATCACAATTTTTCCATTTTTTTAATGAATCTGAATGTACGAATTTCACTGTCTCTACTTAAATTTCAATTCCCTAGCAGTAATAAAACTAAATTTCTCCATATTTTTAAATGCTTAACTTGTATTGTATTCGTCTTTAGTTCAGAAAAGAAAAATAATCACGTCAAATTACAATTCGTAATATGCATCATTTAACACCTTCTGCAATATCGTTTTTCAAGGCAAATAATAATTAGCGCTGAAACATTTCAATTTTCAAACAGCAATGCACGTAATTGCAGTTTCGAATATTTAGCAAATGCTTTTCGACTGCATTTCGTCAAACTATCGAATTTCTCTTCTGAACACTTCAAACTGAATTGAAAAGCTAGACTCGAAGTTACATGATATTATTCTCTGCTAGTTAATAGAATGACGTCATGTCAGGCATACATAGTCATATAGGTTAAGTTACAAGTTATCGGATAGTTTCACGTTATCGATCATATAAGAAAAACGTATTTACAAACTATCATAGAACTTTCATTTATTCCATTTATAATAGTTTTGTAATTTTAGGATATTGTTAAGCTCGTTGATATTGATACCAAAGCAATTCTACAGAATACAAAATATGAAGTTATTGTTTTATTTTTTATTTTTATTTATATATTTACACTAATTATTTAATCTTTTAACATATGTAAGGTACAGTTATGGTACAGTTATAAAAAAAACACTGTATCTTGTAAACTTTTGTTGCTGGATATCACACAGTAAAAGGCCGAACTGAAAAAGGCATTATCGGTCACTGTAATCCGTGTTTATCAGTTGCAATAAACACCACACAGAACTCAGAGAATTAGCCAGTGAAAAAAAATAGGAATTTTTCATCATTCACATCGATGACGCAAAAACTTCTCCAGGAATATTTTTCCTCTCCATTCTGAATTAAAACAAATCTGGAATTATATCAATCAATCATATTTTCTGTTCATAATTAATTATATAAGAAATATTCACTTTTGCAAAGATTCAATAGAAGAACAAGAACTGCAATCTACTTATCACATATTATCGTATTTTAATGGTTATTTGGTATTTAGGTTCTTATTTAGGTACCTATTATTTCAGATAGGTTCCTTAGATGGTATTTAGATAGCTGTATAGGTAGCCATTTATAATATAACTAAAAGGTAACGAAGCTCATAAAACTTTTTTCTTTAATTTTAATTCTCATTATAAAAATATATTAAATCTTTGTTATTGCTCATGTAAATTTTCTGTGATTATTTTTAGTGCAATAATCATATTTAGGTTTACCAAGTGAAAAATATTTACAATGAAATGCTAACAATTTTTATTCAAACTTTTGATCTTCTGTTTCTTCGTAAAATATTGAGTTTTGAAACATATCCAATTATTTTTGAAGGATCTTCACTAGGAAAATAATTTATCATTTAATAATAATTGAATGTGTGACAAGTGTCCTACAATGACATTATTTGAGCTTATGTCTGTAAGGGAATCCAATTTGAGCATACCGTTGTTTTGATATTAGATGCTATTATTAATAAACTATTAACAAAAATTGATTGCTATAACCCCACTATACTTCTACCTATGTTACTCTATAGTGTCAAAATGTTAGAGAAAGTCGATCATAGAACGTTTTTTCAACTAATATATATAAAACTTTTTTTTAGTAATTGATAAAATATTCGTATTGATTTAAAACCTATTCTATTCATAGAGAAAGCTCAGAGTAATTAGGCGGTGCCTTATATGCGATCATTTGAAAAAATATATCCATAATATAATAAAAAAATAGTTTTTTCCTTTTACTATCGAAAATTTGAAACTATTGAAAATCTCCCAATTAAGAGAAAACTAATAATAAAAATACCCTAATTTTGTAAAGTATGACTGAAATAATCACGGATTTCCTTATTGAATTTCTGTTTTAAATATTTTATTTATGAATGTCAATATTTGGTATATGACTGAGAGGAGCCTAACTATTATTTTATAATGGAGTTAGTATGAGGGAGAGTTACGGTGGGAAATTCCTCCCTTGATCTTCTATGGCCCACCAAAACGTTTTCTCTGTGTTATTTGTAATATAACCCTTAATACTCGATATATTTTATTATGATAAATCGAAAAGTAATTCAATTGTTATTATCTTCATTATTATATAGTATGAATGCTTTTCCTTTTATCAATGTTTATTTAGTGAAATAATTTCTAGTTATCGATACGTATAATATATATTAAAAATTACTCTTTGGAAAAAAAACTAATGAATATCACATTCATTTGGGACTAGGAACCATTTTTACTATATATTATTATATATCCAGAAAAGTTTTGTCAAACTATATATTTTTTCCGTAATAAAAGAAACATAACAAATGATTGAATCAAATGTTTTCTTTTGGCAGTTTCTTCTATTCACAATATTCAATTCAGCTCTAATATATATTCCGAATATCAGAGAGTTTTTATTTGGAATTTCCTGTAGTTTGTTCTTTTATTTTCCAGAGAATTTCAGATATGAAGAAATTTTTATTACGTCGAATTCCTGTCCAATCGGGAGATGGGAAGGATTATCGCCTAACTTGGAATGTGAAAAATGAAAAAGACTTGACTTGAATAGAATTAATCTATTATGATACTTAAATTAATATTTCTATTATGATAATTGTGAAGTACATATTAGATATATTCAAATTTTGATATAATATTTAGTAAATCAGAATATCAATTTAGGAGAATAGAATTTGAATTACAGTGAACTTTTATAAATGATTTATAAAAAAAAAATCATTTTGTATTTAGAAATAAGATATCAACAAATAATTATTCAAAAAAAAACACAAGTCATATTTCATTAGTTGATTACTGATTAATCTTCCAATTATTGCTATAATTAGAATTAAGTACTTTATCTCTTTCAATTCACTTTCCCTTACAATTAACTTTAAGAGATAAAGTTATGGCGTGGTAATGGAAGACTAAATCCCCTCTTAATCTTCTCTGGCCCCACCATAACTTTCTCTCTGTGTGCTCATTCATTTCAACTTTTTCTTTTCAGTTAATTCCAAAAGTCTTTGTTTATTCATATCTTCTTCAAGGAATTTTCTCTCCCTCTTTAGAACGCTTCAGGATTTCTAATCTATTCCAACATTAGCATGGAATCTTTAAGTTTTGGAATGAGAATCCAATGGATTCAAAGTCAAAGATTTAAGGGAACAACTTTTCCAAATAGCTCATCGGAGTCAGAATAGCAATTTTGGTAATTCACCAGTGAACTGTTTTGCATAATTTGCTTGATTTTGATGGTTGCTCTCTATTTTTTGACTTATTTTTGGAATTGTTCATTAGAAGATGAATTTTAAAATATAACATTAAAAGATTATATTAAATGATGAACATTAAATGATGAACATTAAAAGATGAACATTAAATGATGAACATTAAAAGATGAACATTAAATGATGAACATTAAACGCATCCTTTTTTATTAACTTTGTATCATTCGTGTAATTCCTTTAAAATTTATCGGCCTTTCTTGACAGTTTATTACGATACGTAAATAAAAAATATGTACGTATTGGCATAAATCAGCGTAAATTAGGGAATTTATTGTAATGTGGTGACGTGTTGAAACGTAGTGACATCGCTTGGTACCCGCTAAACTATTTCAGTTGCCAATGTAATATATACCTATACACCTTCTCCTAATATGTTCAATATTTTACTTGAAATTTGGCACACGTTTGTTAAGTATATGTACCAACAACTAACACCAACAAAATACAGTACCGTATGTTTAAAAATAATATATTTGTATATAAAACTTGGTCAAACCTTCTCATACCTTCTGAACGTCAAACTCATTCGAGTTAAACGAAAAAAAAATGTATGTTGCTATCACTCAGTTTTAAATAAATTTTGATTGTTATCTATAATACATTTGAGAACATATGTTTTTTAGTAGATAATAATAAATTGAAGGCATTGAATATATTTCATATGAACTCAATTAAATAAATCATTGGATTTTAAGAACCAACTAAAAAGAAAGAATGAAAAAAAGAATATAAAAATGCATTCTTTGTATTATGTTATTTCTCTCCATTCTTTCTCTCAGGTGTCACTAATTCCTTTCATTTATTCAGGTGTGTCCATAAGAAATGGAAAAAGATTAGATTTTGCAAGTGAAAGAGAACATAAAAGTTCAATGATAAATATTACATGAATGAAATTTAAAGTATATTTTGAATACAATTTCGTATGATGTCATTAATATTTATCAAACACTATTCTCTCTGACTGACATATAAGAATGATTAGATAAAGCAAAATATAATCATGAACTTTGAAGTACGGGACTTTTTTTTTATTTTTCTTCTATTACCAGTAAAAAAACAGTTAGTTAATAGAAAGTTATCATGAACACTCTAATGCTTCATTTCCTCAGACTGAATTGAAAGAGTCATTTATTGCAACTGTACGCTTTAAAATGCTTCATTTTAATTATCATCTGACTGATATGATGAAGAAAAGTGCACGTAAGTAAATACAAAATGAGGTACAGTGTGTAGATGTAATATTGCAAATTGAAACTGAAATTAAATGAAGATCAAAATTACTGTATGAAATAAAGAAATATAATATAGAAAATGATTATATGTTGATTTCATAGAATTTAGGCAAGAATTCATTTATTTTGGAAATATTTAAAAATTTTATTACTAATTGAATGATACATTATTTTATATACGTATCATCACAGACAGAAATCAAATTTTAATCCTACATCGCGATTAATATGTTTGAAAGTAAATCAAATATTATCAGTATGTACCGTAGATTTTAGTTGCATTAGTGTTCTGTTTTACTCCTTCCCTGTTCCATTAATAAATTGCAATGTGTATAGTCCCTATATATGACTATTTACAGATCTATTTTTCAAGTTCATGAAGACATGAGAGAGAGAAATCGATGCTTACATTTTATTTCATCATAACTGGTTCACAAATACTCTCTATTCATTAAACAATTATTTCAGTAAAGGTTACCACAACGGGAGGTACAAGTTCTAATCAAAGAAATTATTAACTGACATTTAACTAACATTAACATAGCATCTTTAATATAAATATTTTCAAAAACCAAGTACGGTCCCCTTACCACAATGGGAGGTAGCAAGATTTAATCAAAGAAATTATTAACTAACGTTTCTAATTAAAACTTCAGTCCAGACAATGCAAACAAAGATGATGTAAATCGTTATCAATCTTCCCGTACTTCCTCACTTCAAAACTGCAGTGAATAATTCTCCCGCTCTGATAGACCCTTATTGTGACCTATAAAAACACGCATGTTCACTCATATATTCAATGTTATTGATACTTACACTCTATTTCAACAATGATTAAACTATCGCAATACCTTGAATTATCGTCAGGAATGTCAGAAAAAAGACCATAGACCGAAACTATTTGATATTTATAATAAATTACTTTTTTTCGAATTTTCTTCGATTGCAATGATGACATACTAATAAATTTATAATATTTAGGTATAAAATGTGAAAGTATTACTTACTGACAACACTATTTCAATAACATTTTAGATATACGTTGTTGCAAACAGTTCAATTTGGATTTTAGTTTACACATTGTATTACATATACTTATTGGCATTTTATCTGATAAATCTTTTCAAGACAGATAAAGATATTATGTTGTTCTTCAATTTAATTTGTGTTTATTAAATAATGTATTCAAACAAACAGTAACATACTGTAATTGTGTTACTAGTTTGTTTTAATTAGTTAAGAATATGTTATGCAGTGGTTAATTTATGCACCGTAAATTAAGTTTTGTTTCCGTACACAGATTTAAATTACAAATTCAGTGCAAGACGAAATATTAGGAAATATTTCATTCTTGTAAGTACTAGAATAATCGAATAATGAAAAATAAATTAACTACATGCAATATATATTAATTTATAGATTCGATAAAGAGGAAACTAAAAAGTCAGGTGAACTAAAGAATCTTGCAATAATACTTTTTCGAAAAATATACAATTATATTCCCCAACATTATTCAGTTCACTAAAATGTTAAAATACTTCATTAATTAACTTTCATTACCATGTATATCGGTAATGAATTTGATTGTTACATATTTATAAAAATGCTACTGAACACATTCAGTTGCTATACTTTTCTAATTAGTATTTCTATAAATTTCTCCAATTAAATAATTTTTGAATCTGATTTAATGATGTTTCTCTTTCTTTCAGTTATACTGTATTTTGTTTTTATTTATAGGATCATTTCAATGGAATGATACTGTCTATTTCTAAAGTTTATTGAATAGAGTAATTGAATACAGTGTAAGATTCTAGAGACTTATTATGCAGCTAGTGCAAGCTGGTTGAAATTAGTTAACTTTAGAATTAGTTCGTATGATGTTATTCATCACTGTGGTTAAAACTTCAGCAATGTTGTACTTTATAAAGTTAGGTCTTTGAAACGTGCCTTGTTAATTACAATCCATCTAGTCTGGAATAACTTCATAAATGAGAGGAAATGGAAGAAATCATTCATTTTCTTAATATGTTATAAGAAATATTTGATTCATTAAAAGTAAATATAGATATTAATAAGTAATTGTATAATCAAGTAATATGAAAGTTTCTACAGTGAAATCACGTATAGTGAAGTAAATTCCTGAGTAAAGAATTATACTCTATACTGAACAAATCATCTTTTGGTATGTCATAAAATGACCATCTGTTTTTTTTTAAATCTGAGGCTCATTCATGTCAGAATAAAGAAAAAATGTTCACTATCCAGGCTACGCTTTTACCAGGAGACTACATTTACTACACAGAATTTTATTATAGGGGAGTTCTACTGTATTTTCCCGTGCAAAAGTTACGCCAGAGTATTTCTACCATTTTTCCTCTATTCTTTTCCAAATTTTCATCGGAAGTAACTTCAGTTCTCGCCAAAATGAGGCCAATGATTGCCACCAATGGAGAATTGGAACCTCCACAATATTCCGACTACGGCAATGCATTCTGTTTGATGATAAAGTGTCGCGAATGTGGCAGCAGATATTGCTTCTTAGAATTCGTCTGTTTGTGCTTAGGCGGGAATAATCGGTGAAGTGGAAGATATTTTATCTGTGTTGTTTGTAGTTTCTCATATTTTAAACCTATTACTTGAATGCTGTAACTATGTTAATATATTGACTGATATGAAATGATTCGAGGAAATGGTAAATTAGAAATATATTATAATCCAACAATAATTAAAAGATTGAATATATTATTATCCTATATGTTCGATCATTTTTTAGCATATTGAATAGAGTTTTTAGATCTCATTATTGATATTAATTATTTTTTCAATAAAAGTTGGTCTTGTTTCTAAAGCTTTTAAAGCTCTATCAATATTGGCCAATGAACAAGTATATGGTGTTATATTTTCTAACTGAATGGCTATTCGAATCAATGTTGTTTCACTTCATCTCATCCTCTACCAGTAATTACGAATGGTAATACAATTACCGATTAATTTGCCTCAATTGCCTGTCAAAATGCGATGCCAATCACAGTGTGGCAATGTGAATCCCTCGTGGTGTAGAGTTATCGAATGATGAATAAGGTAAGTTGCGAATTATGGGACAGTTACAAATTTTCAATCAAAAAAAATGTATAGTAGAATATTATTTAACTTTTATTTCGATTGATATTCATGGCACCTACAAGTAACTTGGATATCAATTTGCTATATCAATGTTTATCATCGTCTTCGTGGTAAACTATTTCTGTAAATATTTCACCGTTGCAATGCGTTTGTGTGACTATATTCTCATTTTTAACTTAATAATGAGTCCATAAATTAATTTAAGTAATGTCGAAAGATATTGGACCAGTGTACAGAATAACTAACTTAACACAATCTTTCCAACGTTGTACCTTTCAATTAATTAAAGAGTGGACTACCTCAAGTTTTCATATAATATTGTGACTAAATTAAAACGACTACAATTGTTATATGAAACTGTTCTAATTAAATTAACTGAGAATGCAGTTTATCCAGGTAGTATATGATTCAGTTTAATATTTAATGATTTTAATGACTGTGATTTCAGAATGGTGTAAATGTTGATATATGAAGTTTAATGAAAATTTTTGCACGAAAATTAACAATTCCACCATATTACTAGGGCCCGGATTTATAGGCACTTATGCTGTAAGAGCTATAACGCCTACAAGAGCTTATAGAAAATAGGCATAATAGGCATTATGCTATTTTGCCTATTATGCATATAAATGCCTAGAAATATATAGCAAATAAGCTAATCTGACGGATAATTAAGATTTAGTTGTGTTTCTGTTCAGTTTCTATATATATTATTGTTTATTACAATAGGACTTCCAAAAGTTACTTCAGTGTGCCATATAATCATATTACCGTATTTTTTCTTACAGATAGAATATTTAGCAAGTCATTCTTGTATTTGTTATCGTGGTGCACACATCGGTAAGAATGCCTAACGCTAAGCGGCCGAAGAGTGTTCGAATTAGAAGCTTAGTAGAGGAATTTGGTGAAAATGTGTTGTTCTGTGACAATGGTGAATTAAAATGCAAGCCGTGTAACACTAAACTTAGAAGTGTTAAAAAGTGCAATATCATAGCACATTTCAAAACTAACAAACATAAATCTAATGTAGCTAGTTGTTCAGACAGGAATGAAGAAGATGAGAATTACCCTAATGTCCGTCCAAGTACTGCTCAGTTCTACCTTCATCTCTGTTTCGCTTTGGTCAGTGCGAATATTCCAATATGGAAAATAGAAAATGATGCCTTCAAAAGCTTTCTCGAGAAATATACTGGGTTTGTTGTACCAAGTGAATTAACAATACGGAAAGCTTATGTTGCCAAGCATTACCATTCTACATTGGATAGAATTAGATCAGTAATTGGTGACAAAAAGATATGGCTTAGCGTAGATGAGTGTACAGATTGCACTGGGAGGCAGATTGCTAATGCAATAATAGGGACAATGGAGATAGATAAAGAATCTAATATATTTTTGTTAAATTGTGAACAAATAGATAAAACTAATAGCGTAACAATAGCTCAGTTCATTGAATCATCCCTTTGTTTGCGAAAAATCAGAAGTAGCAAAAACTTTCATCGGTTAAATCAAATAATCTAACCTTATCTAACCTTCTCTTAAATGTACATTGACTTTTCACTACTGTTTCAGAAGTTCAGGGTATTCCGAGAATTCCGCAATTTAAATCCTTCCTGGAAACTTTGTTTATAACTGTATTTCTTTCCGTATTTCACCAGAACGTCATCGAGTCATTTAATCCTGATGATGCCACTTCCATTAAAATCGTCCAAGAGTTGTTGAAGGAACAGTCTACACAGCACAACTTACTTTACATATCTGCAAATTTTTCATCTTTGGCCGATTCCATAAAGAAATTGGAAGAGAGAAATTTAGAAATGGTAAAATCACTTGAAATATTTCACTCGGCTCTAAGGAATATCAGTGTGGCCTATGGTGAAGTCGGCAAACGAATCAATGCAAAAGCGGAACAAGTTGTTACCAATAATCCTGGTTTAAATTGAAAATCTTAGAGGTATCATTGTTGGACAAGAAGTAAATATGGAGAGAAAGTTTGCTCAGAATGCTGTGTACTTCAAGTATGGGCCATTAACTTCAGTTAAGGTAGAGAGAAGCTTCTCAAAATTGACTATGCTATTGAGTGACCAGAGACTTTCACTAAAAACAGAAAATGTTAGAAAACTATTAATTATATCTTCCAACTATTAATGTTTTGTTATATAATGATAAATTTGTATTTCTTTGTTTCTATTAATTATATAAATGTTCAATATAATTTAAAATTATTGTTTCAGTTCTTTTCATAAATGTATTTATACAAATAAAATTAATATGCAATATAAATGTTCAATTTCCTGCCTGCGATGTAAAATACCTCAGTCTCCGTAAAATAGCTGGACATATTTTTAATGCTAGTGCAAAAGAAAACTATGACATAGAGCATATACTTCTCTAATAATAAGTGCCTATTTTGCCTACAAAGCTGGATATATGAGCATATTTTATAGCGCTATTTTGACTAGATTTTTAGTGCTATTTCAACTATTTTTAAGTGCCTATAAATCCGGGCCCTAGATATTACCTACCATTTCATCGTGGAAAAGTCCATGTAAACAATAATGTGAGAACAGAAAATTCAACCAAAACAGAACTTGGAAAAGAGAACATTGCAGGAAAAATTATTATCTGTTACCTAGCTAAATTACTATTTGAAATTTTGCCTAATATAACGTTCCTTTGTAACTCACTTTGGTTTTAATGTAACAAATTTACTGTTTATTTAGGAAACTCAACTAAAAGATAATCAAATATGCAACAGAATCTGAGCTCTGGGGAAATTAGAGCTTTTAGTAGAGAATATATGCAGCATATATAAATAAAGATATAAAGAGAGCATGCAGCGTATATTGAATAATTGAAGAGATAGAGAAAATAAATTGAGTTTAGGAACGTGGCGGAAGAAATAAAGTTATTATAATTTAATAAAGTAAAATTAGAGTAAAAATATATACATTTTTCATTGAGAAACTGTTTTAGATAACAATTTTTATGTCAACATTGTTTCAGCAGGTTACAATATTTCCAAAATTGTAATCCAAAATTTCATTACCTAAGTAAAATTTAAAAATAGGTGGTACGTACGTAAATAAATGAGATTGAATTTTGTTTATTACATATTAGTCAACAAAAGTTCAATGAAGATGAATAAACTATGCATAGTTAAAATTTACCAATATGCACCTATTGATGAACTTTCTTTATCATCAATAGTCACCTAATTTAAAATTACAAATATATATTATAACACATTGTTTTATTATAAAAAACTATAGTTTTCAGAATATTCAACCATTACTATTTTTCATTAATGTTAATTTGAAATAGTTTATTTTATTCATTAAAATATATTGATATTCTAGCTACCTGTACATCAATACCTTAATTAGTCATTATCACCTAGAAACTTTTCAATATTTTACTTAAATAAAATTTAATTACCATATTATTCTCATTTGAATTTTTTTTCATACATACAAAATATACATTAAAAAATAAATGTAGATAGATTGTATAATGTGTTTATTGAAGTTATAATTGAAAATAGTACTATGCAGAAAAATAAAAAAGATTATATAGTCCACAGATTAAAACGGTATGAACTTCAGGCGTCCCTGACGGTTTAAAAGGCCATTATATTTGTAAAAGAGATAAAAAATGAAAATGGTATTAATCTAGTCCAAATGATAAAGCTTCGAAACGCATTTGGTTTTACACTTTTTGACAACAATTACTTGGTATTATAAGAAAACGGACGCTTGAAGCTCACATCGTTTTATCGTTTGGACTAGATTCATACCTTTTTAATTTTTTATATCATTTACAAATAAAATGGCCTTTTAAACTGTCAGGGACGCCTGAAGTTCACACCGTTTTAATCTGTGGACTAAATAATATTTTTTATTTTTCTGCATAGTACTATTTTTAATCATAACTTCAATAAACACGTTTTACAATCTATCTACCTCGTACTTTCAAACTTTGGATATCTTGTATATCTTTCTATCATTTATTAAAAAATATATATACAGTATATCCAAATATGTCCAACATCATAAAATTCAGCTTCAATAAAAAGGTTCATTTATAAGTTCAATATGAAATAGTGTAAGGTAGGAATTCACTCCTACCGCATCATTTTATTAGATTATACCCAAAAAATAATGCAATTCCTGGACAGCTGAATTAAGGAGTGAATTATAACGTTGATAAAATTACACACACGTTACTCTCTCCTTTGAGTTATAACCATAACCGTTATTTTTCAGTAGAGTGCAATAACAATTCGTCTTACAGTGACCCTACAACTAGAGTAATAGAAGTGGGTATAATAGAGAAGGATTATTCTTTGCTTTCTAACTGTTGGAAATAAAACTTTGTTAGAGACGTATAAAGTCAGTCAAAAATTAAAATTGCGTTTTTTAAATTTTAATCGATGATTATATTCGGAAGTAAAATGATCATCTAATTTCTTAGATGATCAATGATTCGATAAAAGTCAAATCGTAATTTAACATTAATTTGAAACACTTGATCGTCTATAATGATCGGTTATTCCCGACAATATTTCCGACAAAAACATCCGAAGTTATGGAATTTTACGATCAAGTACGTATAGTAATTTACTGCAATCTACAATAACAGACAATTTGCCAATTGTAAATTTTCCGACGGGGATTAAAGTATCGAGTGAACCCTAATGCTGCAGCACGATTATAGAGGATGATTATATCTGCACTGTGAAGGAATGATAGTGATTAAATATCCATTTGTGACCGATATGAACTCATTTAATAATATGACAGGGAAATATTACCTTTTTACAGTTCACTTTCGTAGAGATGAATGTCGTGACATTTATGCTTAAAATTCTGTTTCGATTATTTTGATGTGTAGAAAAAGATTGATATTAAATTCTAATGAACATCATAGTTAGTAGTTAGTACTAACTACTCAATGAATAGTTGAATGAATATTTTATATTCAATATTTTTACATAATATTTTGTATGTGTTAATTTAGATCACATATATATATTATGATAACGTGAAAATTGTTATAAATTATCTATTCCTAAGGTAACGACTCCATTACTAACTGCTTACTTAACCCTGGAGATAATATGAACACAATATTTAAAATAATATGTAATATAAGTTACTGGTATAATATTCAGAGGAAACAAACTAAATTGGTGCTTTTTTTAACTAATTTTAATAACGTTCATAGGCCTATTTACACAATCAATATTTCACGGTAAATTCTAATAGAGTGCACTTTACAGGAAAGAGTGCTTCCTTAATATTATCATTGGTTAGATTAGAATTCGGTTGCTTTTGAAAGAAGTCATTAGAATATTATTTTTATAATGTAAGATGTAAACCTTAACTACTATATTACAATTTGGTAATTCCAATAATTTAATTCATATAATTTCATTAAATAGTTCTATACAGCTTATTAACAATAATAATTCAATAATTATAAATTGAAGTTTTACATTTGGTGAGGAAACTAATTAAAACTACTAAAATTAAAACCAATCTCTTACATCATCACAGTGACTCTTTTCTCTGATAATACATCATCACAGTGACTCTTTTTTCTGATAGTACATCATCACTTTGACTTTTTCTCTGATAGTACATCATCACAGTGGCTCTTTTCTCTGATAGTACGTCATCACATTGACTCTATTCTCAGATAGTATATCAACACAGTGACTCTTTTCTTTGATAGTACATCATCACAGTGACTCTTTTCTCTGATAGTACATCATCACAGTGACTCTTTTCTCTGATAGTACATCATCACAGTGAATCTTTTCTCTGATAGTACATCATCACACTGACTCTTTTCTCTGATAGTACATCATCACAGTGACTCTTTTATCCGATAGTACATCATCACAGTGACTCTTTTCTCCGATAGTACATCATCACAGTGACTCTTTTCTCTGATAGTACATCATCACAGTGACTCTTTTCTCTGATAGTACATCATCACAGTGACTCTTTTCTCTGATAGTACATCATCACAGTGAATCTTTTCTCTGATAGTACATCATCACACTGACTCTTTTCTCTGATAGTACATCATCACAGTGACTCTTTTATCCGATAGTACATCATCACAGTGACTCTTTTCTCCGATAGTACATCATCTTAATGACTCTTTTCTCTGATAGTACATCATCACACTGACTCTTTTCTCTGATAGTACATCATCACAGTGACTCTTTTCTCCGATAGTACATCATCACAGTGACTCTATTCTCTGATACTATATCATCACAGTGACTCTTTTCTCTGATAGTACATCATCACAGTGACTCTTTTCTCTGATAGTACATCACCACAGTGACTCTTTTCTCTGATAGTACATCATCACAGTGACTCTTTTCTCTGATAGTACATCACCACAGTGACTCTTTTCTCTGATAGTACATCATCACAGTGACTCTTTTCTCTGATAGTACATCATCACAGTGACTCTTTTCTCTTATTGTAGATCATCACAGCGATTCTTTTTTCTGATAGTACATCATCACAGAGACTCTTTTCCGCAAGAGTTTCATGCAACCAAAAAACTGATACAACTCCTTTTTATTTTGCATTCATCGAATACAAAATTTCTCTTTTCATACAAACAGTTATTCATTTCATTTAAAGAGATTAGAATCATTGGTCATTGTTTTAAACTCTAATCAACGATAGACTGTTAACCCTAAGTTCTAATTAAAACTCTCACCCTAATGTGACTATACAGAATGATAATATTGTTCTACCCAGAAGCTGTACAATCTGTTGTTACGTGAACGCTCTTGAGACTTTAAGGGCAACTTTGGTGGTTAGATGGAAAAATGACCACTTTGAGCAAAGAGAAAAAAGGGGAAGAAGACTAATTATTTGGTAAATTAAAAAAATATATATTTTCAAATATTTAAATTTATGAACAACATTAACCCCTAATGAGTTTGTCGAGTGTTTTCTAAGCACATCCTTTTTAAATTATGTTTTATCTCTTATGTCATTCCTTTAAATTCATTGGCTTTTCTTTACTTTGTTCCTACATAAATACCAAATATATATTTGTATATAAAAGTTACAAAATATTTACCTATCTGCGTGAATAAGCGTAAATCACATAAATTAGGGAATTAATTGTAATGATTTGATGTGAGGCAACGTAGAATTAAAGCTCAGTAGCCTATAAGTACATTGAAAACCACATTTTCATGGAGTACACATACATGCGGGAGCTGTGATTGTGTCGCACTCCACCCAATCACAGCTCTGCTCTCTCAGTTGCCAATGTCTTATATACTTATTTATTTCTCCTCATTCGTTCAATATTTCTACTAGAAATTTGGTACACAATATTTTAATACATATATTAGCAGTTTGCAAAGAATACAGTACCGTAGGTTCATAAATAATACGTGTGTTTTTTAAACATATAGTCAGTAAATCCTTCCTATACATTTTGATAGTTATACTTATTAGGGCTAAATTTAATGTAATAATTAAAATTTTGTTTTGTCTGGATCAACTTTTCTAATGGTCATCAAATAAGAAGAATGGGATAGTTCAACTAAGTATCCTTTACACCCACAATAAATTTGCTATGGTTGGTCTATTAGAGAATAAATAGGGTTCTATTATATATTCTAATAAATAACATATTTCTTCATTCATTGATGATTACATTCATTGTTTATATTGGTTTTATTTCATCTTTCAAACTCATATGGAAATATTTCTTTAAAACTATTTTGTATATATTTTTACATATGGATGAGTGCAGTAAAATTGAACGAGGGGAATCTAGTGTGCATTTCCTTTACTGAAAGAAACACAATTTGAGGAAAAGTGGGACAAAAAGTGATTCATCAGCATTGCAATCATTGCAAATATTTGGAGAGTTAACGAGATGTACGAATTCTTTTACGGAAGAGAATTCTATGGCGAAGACTTTCACCAAACTCTTTTGTCTGTATTAGGTATGTTTCGGAGTACCATGTGATTTTACCTTATGCAAATTAAATGCTAAAATGACCTTTAAAACAAGGTATTTATAAATGACTTTGCTGAATCGAAAGGTGACCTCTAATGCTATTTTAACATGTCAAAAGAATTCGTTATTTCTTCAGTTCTTATATGACAGTGATGATGAAATTACGGTAGACATATGCATAAAATAATTGCTTGTGTAGCATTGGCACAAAGTTATCTTGATTCTGTCTATACAAAGACATAATTAAGTGAAGATGGAAAAGATTAACAAATTATCATATTTTGAACCATCAGAGGATTGAAAGAAATTCACAGAGGGAGAATTATGGTGGACCATAGAAGATTATGAGAGGGATAATTCGAGAGAGATAGAAAGAGAGAGATAGACAATGAATGAAAAGGGATCACACAAAAGGCAACGAAAACTCTTCCGAGGATATTTTATACAATATTATTCATGATACAAAATTATATATGAACCATTATAAAATGAACAAATGGAGCATTCTATGTAACTTATATAATGTAGATTTTTATGACAAAGAAAATTTAGAGTTATAAGATAGTGACAAACAAACACAAACTTATTCACAACTATACATTAGATACAATAGTATACGAATTACAGGTACATACAGAATACAATTGATTAAATGATGTACGAAGTACACTAAGATGCGAAATACAATAGATACAATACTATTCAAGTTTACCTCTCCATTCAAGCTGTGAATATTGTCACCTGGTCTCTCAGTTCTCTTCGAAATAATTTTTATAAGTAATTTTCAAATGATGAACAATAACTCACTAATTCTATCATCAAAATGTAAATAGGATTCCTTGTTCTGTCTCTGAAATTTCCAATCCTATTACACTAATTAGTAATTATTTTGCCAACTAAAAATAGTGGAAAAGAATGATAAAGAAAATATGAAACATAAATTTAATTTAGAAGCAATTTGTGTGTGCTTTTATTTGAATCCATGTCAAATTTAGAATAAATATCATTTTCTCGTGTTTTTTAGAATTCCTTCATATTTATATATAATGTCATTTTGATACGACTTGCCCCATTATATACCTCATACAGCAATACCAATGACATGTGAAATGTGAATCTATTACATCTACTTCTAAATTACTGCATGCATGTAGTGTTCCATCTTAGCTCTCAGACACTCACAGTGCTCGGCAAGTGGGTATTATATCATATGTCACCTTGTCTATAAAATATCACTAAGGACACATTAATTCATGGTTTATGTTGGCGCCCATTTCACGAATATTTCCAATTGCCCAGTTACTCAACAGTTCCCTGAATAAAATAACTTAATTATACTTCTTATATACAGTTCTAATATATACAGTTCTAATTATAACTATTATAATTATAATAATTATACAGTTCTAATATAGGACTATTATTAATACTTAATTCATTTAATTTATTTATCTAAATCGTGAAACAGAGTAATTTGTTTTTGAGTTTCAGCACTCATCATCTAGACTCTTTAAACATGTTTTTCTCAGTGTACCAATAGGTATCATGAGACATAATTTGTTGCCCATTTGCCGATCTGAGAATTGAGAGAAAGAACAAAACCTACAAGAGAAAATAAAGACCAATACTGATGATATTTTGCGTTCAGATGACGTCACTGAGTATTTAATTTTGTCTAGTTGACAGATAGAAAATGATGGGATATTAAAAGATATGAGATATAGTATTACTTCCTCTAAGAGTTATTACTAAACTGTTCTACCATTCACCTTAAGTTTAAGCTCCGACTTCGTGAAATGAACAATTTATGAAGATCAGAGTTCAAATTATTTTTGTAGCTAAGGTATCATTTTAGAATCAGTTTCAGTAATCAAATATAATTGTATATAAGACGTGAAACATTATTTAGAGCACCTGCAACACTAAAGTTAATTGTTTCACATTTCGAGGAAAACCTTCTCATGGAAAGAAGAAAAATGAGTGAGTATTTCGCCAACATTTTTCGTTCCTTTTAACCTAGCAAATAATATTTCAAGGATTGAAGCAATTTGAGCAACTGCCGTGGAGTTATGTACTCATTGCCTAAAAACTTCCATCTGGTCTTGAGGGATGAAGTAAATAAACATTTTCGGTTTTTGAAGAGAATTAATGTAATTGGAGAATTAGGGAAAATGCATTCATATACGAAGAATGATGGTATCTAGAGGATAAAATATTGAAGGTTGAATTATATTTCTATATAAAGAAAATATTCTAAAGTTATACTGAAGAAGTACAACAAAAAAGGTTTAAGATAGTTTTATAAAATTAAATACTACTGTGGATAAGGTGATGATAATTATTGTTTACAGTTGAATATTAATTAGCAAACCAATAAAAAAAAACATTATGCTAAAATTGGCTGAAAATTAACCAAATTAGGCTTATATCAAACTAGAAGAAACAGGAAGTGGACTCTGCTTTTATACTATTTATATACAGATTAAATGGTTATTGAAACGAATAAGAATTTATATGAAATTATATTTGTTATGATGACAAAGAACATTTTTTGGGGAAACTTCAGTGAAATTATATGCTGTACATTAATAATTAATACAAAATTATTTATTGAAATATTCATTAAAAAGCATAGATAGTATGAGATACTCAAAGAAATAAAACAGAAGATTGAGGCCCCAATATACATTTGCTCTTTTATAAGAACTATAAATCTTACGTAAATTCGAAGATAAATAAATAAAATAAGGTCAAAATTTGTTATGGTTTCTGTTTTCAATCTATCTCAATGTTCATATAAACCATTTCTAACAAACACCACCTCTTCTACGATCTATTAGCCAAATTGACTTATTCTTTCCTAACGTCTATGAGGCTTTTAGCAGACTTCCTGTTACTCATATCAGTGTCTAAACTCTCAGCTTTTTCATTGTGTGATATCTTGGACGAGTATTGAACTGATAGAAAGATACGCGGTGAGGTATCGAACAAGATATGCTACCGAACAAGATATAGTTCCGAAGAAGATACGTTACCGTTCAGGATATACTACCGTACAAGATATACTGCCGAATAAGGTATACTGCTTAACAGATATGCTACCGAATAAGCTATACCACCGAACAAGATATACATACTACCGAACATGCAATGCTACGAAACAATATATACTACCGAACAAGATATGCTACAGAAAAAGCAGTGCTACTGAACAAGCAATGCTACTGAACAATATTCACTACCTAACAATATTTTTATTGATATTAATATACGACAATGCTATTCTACAGAGTAAAATATATCGTAGCAATTTAGGTACATGACAAGGATATTCTTGAAGTTAGTTTGAAAATAGGTTACTGTATGATTTCCAAATTAGATATATGTGGAAACATTTACACTATTAATGGGAGGCATTATTTAGATACGGATATGTATGTATATTTTATTTTATCATAATTTTCATTAATGAACAGGATTGCCTGAAGTAAATTTTAAATTTACCCAATAAATAAATAAAATAAAACTAACTAATTCTTTAGTAAAATATTCAATTTAGGTAACGTTACAAATACTCATTTCACGATAATTCTGTTTCAACAATAAAAGTCTCCTTCCTATTCGTCTCAATTACCTTCAAAATCTCTAATTTCACCAATTGTTCAGATCACTAAGATTATGACGTCACAGTAATACAATGAGGTGTCTGCAGTCACCATATTTTTGAATGATAAATCACTCTGCGGAGACAGTGATCAGCAATTTGAAACTGTAGTAGACTACCTAATAAAAAATATGAGACTGTCATAATTTTCATTGAAAAGTAAATTTAATTTTCGGAGTACTTACACTATAATCTCATAACTATTCATTTTATCTCTTATTGATTTAAATTGTATATAAATCGGTGAATAAATAAACGAGGTACTTTCATTTCACTTTCTCAACTTAGTTTCTTATTTTTGTCATGATGCACTTTTTCAAGTGTTTATTATTGTTCAGGTATAGTATATATTTAAAGCATCAGTGAGTATAGTGAGTGTACGGATTACCCACTGTGTAGATTACCCACCCGTACACTCTGCGAGGTGGTAGGTTCCTCATAGCACTCCAATACTAACATTGGTGAAATTGCTTATGTCCCTGTACCTTATATCTTCAATGCCATTCCATTACATTTATCGACCTTTCTTGACTTTGTTCCTTCATAAATGCCAATTGTATTTTGTTTTAAAAATTAAAAAATATTTATATATCGGCTTAAGTCTGCGTAAATCACGTGAATTAGGAAATTAATTGTAATGTGGTGACGTGTTGCAACGTATGTAGTTTGGTACATCTTGGTTCCTGCTAAACACACATCAGCCCATACTTTCTCATGAAGAACACATACACACGCAAGAAGCACACCCTCTCCTCCACCCAATCACAGCTCTGATCTCTCTATTGTCAATGTACATATAATATACCTATTTATTTATTTCTCAATAAAGGTTCATATTTTTACCTGAAATTTGGTACACAGATCACTTTGGTACTCATCACGAGAATTTTAACAAAGCGTAAATGCAAAATACAGTGAATAGACTACATTATTTATAAGTCAAATTTAATTAAATGAATTGAGAATCACCACATTAATATTATATTACGCTTACAAGCAATGCATAATCTCCCAGGTTTATTATTCTGAATTCTTCAGATACGATTTTCATACTTTTTCACAGTTTGTAAATTTATCTTCATAGTAAAGTAAAAAGTGCTACTTTTTATTGACAGTCACATTGCAAACACGGTATGAATTTTACGTAAATCTCATTACTGTATAATTCAATTCAGAGAATTCCAGTCGTAGATAATATGTGTCCAGACGTATTCAGAGTCCTGCAATCATGTCATCCTAACTTACAGTATATTATCTAGTGCCGCAAATCCTATGAAAAATGGAGTCCGTAACAGAATTTTGTTCTGGTATATTTTTTTCAATTTTACAATGTTGTGATCTGGAAAGAAATAATGTAAGAGGAAATAGAGATTAAATTGTTTCAAATATTTAAAAGTGTTATTTAATTCCCTCTTAGCCATCGTATGTATATTTTCGTGAGATTATGTATTTTTTAAATATTGATACTCAAGCTGTTATTTTATATTAAACTAATGACTAGATAGCAGATAATTGAAGTAACAATTGCCAAATGTGAATCAAACACCTGTTAACGATTTCAGAGAGAAAATTATTTATGCGAATTTTTAGTAATAAATTGGCATTGTAAATTTTAATGCTTTACCCTAACTAGACATTAGTAACTTGAAGTTTAATTTCTATTAATTTTTGGTCCCATTTGCTCACATTTAATCACATTTGGTCACATTCACTGCCTACAAATGAGTTAACCACAGAATAACGAAACAGAATGTTTCATCTCGAATTCTAATGAAGAAATGGGAGTGGCTAAAAGATGACATTGTGGATTAAAAAAAAGTACGGTAATTAATTAGCGCTCAAAGGAATTAATTTTAAAGACACTTTTCTATCTTTTGGAAATGGTTTTAGGGTTTTTTCATAAATGAATAAAATTGATGAAAAGCTTTTCAGAGTAAGAGATAGGTACATTAAAAAAAAAATTCTTGTTATATAATAGGAAAATATCCTCTATAATAAAATATTATTTATGTGGTAATTTATTCAATTGGTAAATTCTTCATGAAATATTGTAACTTAGGTAGCTTTTTATGGATAAATTAGATCCCTTATTTATAAGTTGTAGTTCATCCTTTCATTACTTCATTACAATAAATATTAATTAACTGAATTTGAATAACATTACTGTATTGTTCAATAATTTTTTTAAATATTATTCAGTAAACTGAATAAGAATTTAAACGTATATTAAATGTTATTTCGTACTAACATTTCGTATTTTTTGATGCTTTAATTATAATAATATGAAAGAGTACAATAAATTCTAGAAAGTATTTAAAACTTATACCAATTTGCGTAATTCCATTCTAACAACGAGTGATTAGTAACAAATAACAATGCTAATAACGACAATAGAAATAATATGATATTTACCGTTGATGGTCGCTCATTTAAATGAAAAAAAATAAGCCTCAATACTAATGGAATGGATAGATTTGAAATAGAAATTAATTGTTATCCACGGTTGGGTGTTTCTATGTTTCTATTCAGTGAAGGATTATGGATCATTATTTTAGGAAATATTATTTAAAAGAGCTTTCAAAGATTTTTTAAATTTTTATTTAAAGATTATTTCATGATCTTCATTAGTGCTCATGAATGCAGAAAAGCTACCATTTAGTCGAAAAACTGAAACGAAAATAATGTATGCCTTTAATTATATGTACAAACAAAATTTGTATGAACCATTATTTATTTTTATTGAATTGGTTAAGTTTGACTTAACCCGATTATTACTTGTAGTGTATCCATCTTATTTGATATTACGTTTTTTTAGAAATTTCTATTTCATTTTTTGATGCAGCAGTCCCGAATGAAAATGTTCCCGTTGATAATTTATATAAAATAATATGAATAAAACCATTGAAACCATTTAAATTTTTGTTATTCATTATTTATCCTATATGACAAATATTAAACATGAAGATTCGCGAAAGTCCATTCTAATAAATTGTATAAAAAAATTCTGTAGTATTTTCAAATTGACTACTTATGGCCGGATAGTTATTTTTGTATGATTCCAAAACCATTAGAGGGTTCAGATATTGTGGTTGTGAAGTGGAAAGAGTAAACCAAAATTTACAGGTTTCGAAATGACAAACATCCAACTGAATCTCATTTCGAATCCTAATTTAAATCAAAGAATGTGACTCTCATTCAAAGTGACTGCAGTTCCTAAATTGGATTCCCTGTCCTATGAAACAAAGAAAAATTAACTGTTGGAGCAAGAGACTTATTGCTTTGTAAGGAAATAATGAAGTGGATACAAAATTGCCTATTTGATTAACAGACACAATTCATTTAATATAAAAAAAAATTATGAATATCATAATTATTGTATTGTTACCCAACTAAACTTTTCCAAAAATTATGAAATGAATTACTGATAGTTCTACTTTCAGTCAAGAGGCACACAGAGAACAGGTGAAAGAGAATTTATTTAATTTACTGCCCAGTCCCCATCATGAGTTCGGTAAATTGAAAAAAAAATCTTAAAATATTGAGTGATGAACACCCACAGTAACCTAGTGAAGCTAGTTTGTAGCTTCACTACGATCTAGATGACAGTTTGTGGTTTGAACACATAACAGTTACTGTACGTGAGTTAAGTTTCTGTCAAAAGTATAGTAAAAAAAAAAATTCTTAAAAGAAAAATAGTTACATTTTATCTATAAGACTTATTCTAACGAAGTTACTCATGCTATATTACTTATTTGTTCAGTTGTATTTTAGAATTGAGCTTATGTGAGAAAACCAACTCATTTATTAAAAAAATAATGGATTGAAAGACGTCTTTTTAGGAATTTTACAGGTGATCAGGTAAATTTTAATACTCTGTATTAAGTTTTAATATATTTTTTAAATTATATTGATGAATGATCATATCTAATATTTTGATGTAATTTAAATTATCTTATCCAAGTAATCTACAAAAAGAGCAGTAAAGGGTTAAATAACTTATTCCAAATGCTTAATATTAGTTTTAAATCAAATTGGAAATTTGAACCTAGTTAAATAACTAGATGAACTAATTAGAAAGTTATTATATTAATTCAGAAGGTACAGCACAATTAACAATAATATCTAAATTAATTAAAACAGTTAATTGATACGTTAAGATACTATTTCTAGTGTACGAAAGTTATATATTAAACAATGTCAGGAATCTTATATTAGAATACGACGGAAACCGTTCAAATTATGTCTCATTTGATCATTATGTACTGTATAGTTTATAACCAATCATCATCATCATTATCATTACAATAAGCAACATAATATCATAATGTGTAGCATATTACAATGAGCTTTCAGTAACTAATTTCTTTCTGATTATAAATAAACAGAAAAGCTGTATCTATGATACCTTGCTGTAAAAGAGTATATATTGTGTCTGTGCTGCCTGATAGATCTTTGATAACTCCATTTCTCCACGCTACCTTGTTGTATCCTTTACTACATTGTTGTGTACGAACTTGCTCTCTGAAAAAAATAATCAATCCTTTTTCCCAAGGAGTTCATTAAATATATTGCAGAGTGTTAAATATGTATTGCCATTAAATATACTGCCAACCTACTATTCTATATCTCAGGTGAAAATAACCTCCGACAAACAGAAAAATTGTGCGGCTTTCGATGCATGAAATTTACTGTTATCGAATGAGGAGGCGTAGTCCTCTGTCAGGTATGAAGATTCGAGGCTCACGTGTGATCTCTGTTATTCCGAAATATTGGATATTTATAAATAAAACGATTTCAATCTTGATAAACTCATTACAATTTGTTATAAACTATTGATAACTTCATGCATTGTAAATTATTTATTAAAATCAAATATTACATAACGATAATATATGTAGAATTAAAAGCTAGATATAATAATCAGGACTAAATCTGCGAAAGATATGTGAGAGATATCTGATGCCCATTTTTATTGAATTTCGATTTATATTTCGAGAAAGTTTTTGTTAACTGCTTGGTAATTCGTGTGTTCACTGTTTGGTAGTACCAATGTTAATTATTGGATGGTAATTTTATTGTTAACTACTAAACGACTCTCTTCTTCCTACATGCGATTAACTGTTGTTTGCTAATTAACTTCATTACTAATCTTCTTCTCAATTCATTGCGTGATCAATTACACTAATGAATTGTAAACTAATTAACTAATTGTGATGAAGATTACTGCAGTGCATTATTTGGTAGATAATCAGTCGGAGGATGTAATATTATATCTTTATCAATTAGATATAATTTAGTTATTGAATCCCCTTATTGAATTGCTATCAGATTAATTTGGTAATAATTTAGTTCATATTTATACGGAAAATTTGCGACACATGAGTGGCTCAGAATTTTCTCATGAATAATAATTGATACATAAGTTAAATAATAATAACTATTTTTATGTGATCGGAAGTGATGAATCGTCTGATAACTCGGAACTTACCCTAATGACTATATTGTACAATATACTCTCAGTCTACAATTTAATACACTATCAATTTATTGTACAAACTTACCCCTGAGGACACAGTGCTTGGATTAGATTGTGAAGAATGAGATTGTTAATCCCCCGTAAGATTGCAGACTAAATTGAGCCTAAATTATTGCAGATGCTTCGTAAGAGCCATTTTATTTGTATGTTTAAGATAAGTTTAGTTACAAATTGGCGTACGACTCTGCATTTTCGGTCACATAAAAAGATACATATAAATGAAAATTATTTTTTCTCGTGATTTTAATTTGTATTATAGATAAATTTAAAAAGTTGGGGAAAGTAAATATAACGGACCAAGGTTCGTTATCTTTACTAGGTTAAATTCTGGCCTGTTATTTTCACTAGCTTCATTTCTGGTCCGTTAACTTTACTTGGTTTAATTATTATTATTTGACCAACAATAATGGAATAAGAGCATAATTATGGAATCATAGATACCACATTAAAGTAATTAAGCAAATTTGTTTCCATTTTCATACCACTCGTTCTCACAACTTCAAAATTGATCACGTTTTTTCATCATTTTTTCAATTAAGAAAAATATGCACAATTAATGTAGGGTCGGACGGGGTATCACTTCGCATACTCTTTTTATGGGGTACCACTCCGCGCCCCTTATAATTATAAAACTACTCGCTTTAGCCTAAATCTGATTGCACCATCATTTTAAACATCTTCTTTTCTCCATAAAGCATTATGATGCACTATTACCCTATTAGTATTTCTAGAGCTAAGTCGCGATGTATGTAGCGCTCTCAAAACGATCAGAAAAAAAGTTTGCGCTGATGATATTTAAATCCCGCAAACTCTCCAATAACTCCAGATCTGAGATATATAGATTCATATTGTTGTATGTACATAAATATAAAAATTATGAGATTTTAGCTCTTAATCAGGGCATAAATATAAAATAAGGTGTTATTTAATTATAATATTGATGAACAATAAAATTATTACGATCGTTATAGCTATGCTACTTGATGTGGGGGTATTAAGATAGGGAGAGGGGGTATTGATGTGGGGATGAGAGTTTATTGAATTAAAATATTGATTAGCAATACACCTACGATCGTAAGTTGCGCACTAAAAATTGCCAATAAGTATTTTTATTTATTTAGGTATTATTTCGAAACTGGTTGAGAACCATCCACATTCATGATCATTATATACTGAGAAAAAGAGTTTTTCTACTACATTTAGTTCTTGAGTAAAAACAGAGTTTGCGGGATTGTGCGCAGTGATACCCCGTCCGACCCTATGTTCATTAATATTATCATTTATTTGGTTTGTATATTTAAAAATACTGAAGCAAATATTTATTAAAAGTAAAATAAAGCTTTCTGATCTGTTAACTTAACTAGCTTTATTTCTGGTTAATTATCTTTAATAGATCAAGTTCTTGTCCGTTATCTTTACCAGCTTCATTTTTGGTCCGTTAACATTTTTTGTTCGTTTCTGGTCCGTTATCTTTACTTGCTCCAAAAATTTTGATAGTAATTATTGGTATTTTCGTTATTCTTTTGTGATTGATTATGTGGACTCGCCGCCGGTTACTCGAAACTTACTCTATAATCTCTGACCACATGTAACAATGAGCCATTTTCTATCGAATTTGACAGACATTCATGCATGTTAGACGAAGCGTGTGGAAATTAGAGTAAAACTTATCCAATTAGTGGTGGGAGTCTATAGAAAAGAACAATGGAGACATTACGGCGGAAAAAAACATAATTTACTAATTATCATGATTAAAAGTATTTTTAGTTCAATAGACCAAAAGAAAATTATGGCGGGGCAGTAGAAGATTATAGTGGGGCAATAGAAGATAGTGGAAGTAACGAATAAGGATGGAGGGGAGAGAAGGTTGGAATAGATGGTTAACTATGATTTAGACCCAATCGGAGACTAAGGTGGTGCCCAAGTTAATCTTCTATGTCCCCACCTTAAACTTCCTATAGTTTCTTCTCAGCACTGGTCGCAATTGCATTTCTCAGAGACATTCTCTGGTAAGTTGTGGAATATCATCGCCTGCAAACTACCTAACTATTGCTCATATTATTGAGCAACTTTGAAGGTGCAGTAGTCGAGTTAGGTACGTGAGCTACGAATAAACTTTTGAAATTCATATTGAATCGAAAGTTTTAATCATCAAATAAGAATAAGATAAGGTTTTATCTTGAAAAATGAGTTAACTTATTAGTCTAAAAATAAAAAAATGTTAAATTGTCAATTATTATTCATTACGGTAAATATTGAACGTTTTTTATTGTAAATAAAAAATTTCACTCATTATCACTAGGATCACGAAAAAGAAAATAGATTGTAATTGTTTTGAATTGATGATGAATTGCGATTGGATCTTCATCAAATTATTCATAGTTTTGACAGATTATTATTTAATAATTGATTAGAATTTGCGATGAATTGCGATTATATTTCTTCAATAATCATATGCGCACACTTTCCTGCAGTTGAAATTATTCATTTGCACTGAGAAATTTCATATGAAATAATGCACGAAAATCAGTTTTGATTACACTAATGATACATAAATAGTGAACACTGAAGAAAATATATATTTTTACTTCAAATTGATGAATTCAGAAATAAAGAAAGGAGGAAATGATTTGACATCCTTTCACTCTTTATCAATAATATGATTTTTAATCAATGGAACATTTTATACTTTTTGCTACAAATTAGTTGAAATTATGAAGTTTTGATAATGAATTAAAAATATTGAAAAGAATATTGTATCATTCGAAAGCTGTACAGGGTGACCCCAAAAAAGTGAACCGTACTTTGATTTGATATTAATCGAATGCTATTATATACAATTCAGTTTTGTAAAGTGCATTTCATGAAGCAACTATTTATCTGTTGATCTTTATAAAAAATAGTATAATGTATGTCACGGCATGGATACAGCAACGTTTTTAGTGTAGGGTACCAAAACATGCTTGCGCAAGGACGGAAAATAATTTCCAAGGTAGGTTGAATAAAAAAAAATCGAATAAACCAGTTATAATAAATCCCTAATGACTTAAACTGAAAAATATTTAATCAGGTTGTATTAAATCTCTCCAAATGTCCAAAAAAGAATGTTTCAAATGATGTTCCACGCACCATCTCCTTCCACGTGACCTTCATTTTTATCAGTAAACATGCGAGCCTTTGTTATCATTGCATTCATGAATTTTTGATCAGCTGTGGATTTTCTTTGAGTAAATCGACTTCATGAATGATCCTATCTCGCAACTCGTTGAAGGTTTCCGGCGAACTATAGTAGACCTTATTCTTTAGATATCCCCATAAAAATAGTCGCAAGACGTTAAATCTGTTGATCTTGAAGACCACTCTATATCATGTTTCAGGGCTACAATGCGATCGCCAAACAACTCTTTCAGCCTTTCTTCGGCAATAAGCCGACGATGAGGAGGGGCATCGCCCTGGAACCATCAGAGTCTGTTAAATCGATTGTTGATAACGCAGAGTAGTTCTGGGAGTATCTTTACGTTGATCATTGTCAGGTAAAGATCCCCATTAAAGTTGCCGTCGTAAAAGAAGGGCCCAATGAGAGAGCCATATCCGCATAGTCCAATCCAAAGGGAGAGTTTTTCCCTACAGATACTCTTATCGTAGTTGAATTTTGGTGGACTGTTTTTCAGTGCATATTGTCTGACATTATTACTGTTTTCTTTACCATTCATGGAAAAGGTTGACATGTTTTTTTTTTCATTTAATCTTCCTTGGAAATTATTTTCTGTCCTTGCGCAGTGCGCATGCCTGTTTTAGGTACCCTAAACTAAAAACGATGTTATATCCATACCGTGCGATATATAAAACTATTCTTTTTAACGATCGACAGATAAATAATTGCTTCATAAAATGTACTTTACAAAACTGAATTGTATATAATAGCATTCGAGTAATATCAAATCAAAGTACGGTTAACTTTTTTGAGGGTCACCCTGTATAATAAAAAATACCAATAAGTCAAAGATCTATTTTTATTAAATCATTTTCATATTGGAATTTTTTCAAAATTTATTTCAATATCGCTTCTGAAATTAATGGTATGTACCCACTACCATATATTATGGTGGGGACATAGAAAACTAACTTGGTCCACAAATTTCTATGGTCCCACCTAAACCTTCTCCTTATGTAATGTGATTCAAAAAGAAATCTAAATTTTTCAATTCAATTGCTAATAAAAATGTAAAATAACTTCAAATTTCATTATTAATATCGAAATGATCAGTAAAGTAAAATTAACCTTGGAAAATATATTTTGTGAAGTTCCAAAACACTTACAATTGCATTGACATTATCATTATTCATATAAAATAAATAGTATTTCATCATTAATAATTGAGACAATTAAATGTTTCCAAATTTCAATTGTCAAAATAATATCCACTTAATTTTTCTGGAATCTTGATATAATAAATTGATTGTATCAAACTTAATGTTGACAATGAACGCAATTAATCACCTTAATCGACTTTAAATTGGTTAAAAGATATCCACTAATATTATCACTATATCCAATAATACCTTTTGATTGTAATGAAACCCTAAGTAGACGAAACAGAACTCTTCGTATTGACAGTAAATAGATATTGTATGTAGGCCTAATTATTCAATAAAATAAATATAGAACATTTTCTTCAGTAAAATTTTATTTATTCTCTTTTTTTTTGTTGAAAATTTATATACATAGATATATCATTTAAGTTCTTTATTAAAATCTCACTCACAAACTTATCGTTTTTTTGTTTTTAAAATCCCTAATTTGCAATGTTTCTTACAAAATATTGAGCCATTTCATTTTATATTTTGTCCCATCAAAACATAGTACCACTTCCTGTATATTTCAATTCACTATAGTTTCACAAGCATCACAAGCATTTGGTGTTTGTAATCCCAATGCACTCGGGACAGTATGTATAGTCTAATTACTCTAATATAATCAGCGCTGGATTACTTGTCTAGAACATTATTGCACTTTGGTAAACTTAGGGAAGATTGCGTGGCACTGCTTGAAATTAAATCATAATCAAGAAAATGTTATTAATATCAATAATAAGGGATATTTATTAAGTAAAATTAAGTTTAGTTTGGCTATTCATTGTTCTATATTATATTATAAGCTTTATATATTTGATAATATATTTGAAAGGATCCTTTAATAGTAAGTAAATATGCCGATCCTTTTTATTTGTTAATTTATATATTGGATAATCTCAAAAGAGTTTCTATTTTTACTCATTAATTACAATTATTTCTTATTATGATAAGATAACTATTGATACATAATATTATCCTAGTTTTTATTGCTGAATAATTCATATTACATATTATATATAGTAGATAAATACATCTATAAGATATTTAAATAGAATATAAATGATCTCTTATTAATATATTTGCCTATAATGATGAGACACATATAATTCTTCACAAAAGTCTACGGAGATTACATTGAATATTTAATTACTTTTCTGCAATTATTATTTTTCAAATTCTTACACAACACCTGAAATCTTTCATGGCTCTCTGCAATTAATGAATCCAATATGAATCAATCAACACGTGAATTTTCAAATCAGGAAACAGGTAAAACTTGTTATTTACATTTTACCAAACATAATGCAATTTAAAAGTTCTGAATGTTGCCGAAAAGACAGAAATAAAACAAAATATTTACAAAGGTTAGAGAAAAGTTGAGAGATACGTCATCAATCATCATGTCTGCAACTTTCAAACCCTGAAATATAGCTCCAATTTGTTGGAATAAAAAACAGCATGATGAATGGAAGTGTCCGGAACAAATCACGCAAATAAAATTCGGTTCGAACTCCATTTTACTTTTCAAGGTTTGCATTTAGAAAAAGAGACTTGTGGTTAGTGACTGAAGTATCAACAATCAATACATTTATCTAATAAAATTGTACGAATTTTATATAAGAAATTCAAAAGTATTCGAAGATAAATACATATTTAAAATACATATTTTTAATTTATATTATATATTTTAAATGTATATTTAAATTCACCTATTTTATCGGTAAATAAATTTTGGACATCCTCTTTTTCAAATATCTATTTTATAGTGAGTAAACTCGTCATGCTTTGTTTCTATTCAAGAACTAAAGCATATAAATTCCTTATCCAGTCAATGGAATAACAAATTCCTTTAACTTCTGGTCTTAACTTGGTGGTGGTTTTGCAACACACCAATCTAGTGAAGACAATATAGTGGTGCTAAGAGTCATTAGTTTGGTTCGAATAGAATGGAATGGACTCGTTAGAAATTCACTAACAACATTGCAATTGTATTGCGTGATATATTTTTTTCAACAAATACGTCGTATAGAGCTGTTTAATTAACGGTAAATGAAAAATATGAACGAATTAACGGCATCTTTTTTGATATTATGAAAAAAAAAATTGTGGAATAGATACTGTACAAATGTTCTCAAATTTAAGGGATCATCCCTTATGGAATATTATTCGTATTTACTTGCGGAGACAAATTATTTTTTCATTCATGACTGCTATTATAAAAGAATACAATTTTGAAGCGGTTCTGTAGCCTCCATACTAAAACATATCTGTCGTTAAAATCATTCATTTGAAAACACAAATCGGTAATACAAATTTTAACTTCCAAATATTTAACACTAATTTTGTATTTTCGGATTGACTTCATTTTTATATATTTCTTTCACCGCATAACTACACTAATTGGTAGTGAATTGTGTTTGAAACATCAAACTTCACTTGTATGTTAGTTTATTTTCCTTTAAATGTTCTGTAATTGTAAACGCTCGAAGTGAGGTGGAGGAACAGTCACCGTTTGATGCCATTCGCTAGCAGGCTAACAAATAACTGCTTAATTGTTGTTGTTAGGTCCGTAAGTTAGTTGGTAGAAGAACATATACCGTAGTATCAAACTCTCCATTCAATTTTATATTAACTCTCCTGTTATTAAAAAAACATTATTTTTTATCTTTTGATAACCAATTGTTAGCAATATATATTTATCTATATCAGAGCATTTTCCGCAGATCATCTACAGGAAATTGGTATCTACCATAATGAGAATATAATAGATAGAACGTGTCTTTTGTCTTCTTCAATTCTCCTTTAAATAATAAATCAAAAAACCTAAATTTTTTTGCATAACACCATTCACACAACACCTTTCTAAACTCTTCAGGTGCGGGACTGCAGGTCTCAATGGTCCGTAAATGTCAATTGAAAGCAACTTATTTTATGATAATAGTATTTAAAGCATTAGACAGGACAGCTAATAGACATACGAATACATAAAATATATAATTGAAAAACATTAGTTTTAAATTACAGTAATTTGTAGTCCTTGATATATGACGTGATAGAATGATGTAGTTTACTGTTTGAGAACATATTGAGTCATACATAGAATTCCATAAAGAAAAGCGAATTTCAACCCTCTGCACTTGCCCTAGTTTCTATACAGCAGATTTGAATTACTCTGAAAAACAACATGAACACTAATCAAAACTATTTATATAGGTAAATATATCTGTCTATTTTGTAATACATGAAGAACTTTTGATATTGCATTTAACTTCTTGAGAACCAAAAGGCCCCATCTAAAGATTGGAACTCTATGTCATTAATTTGTAAGTAAACTGATGAAGATAGTATGAATATATGAATTTGAGAAAATGTTATTTGAGATTATGGAAACAAATAAATAGAGAATGTTCGTGCAACTTTACGAAACGTTTACTTATACGCATATTATTTTAATTGAAATGTATAATATTTATTTGCTTTCAACATTATAATTGCCTTGAATTTAATTATCCTGGTCTATATTTTCATATATATTGATTGAATAATATTTTAATAAATTATTTATTTTTACCCTCTTTCCAAATCACATAAAATTATCATAATTTTGAAACCGAGTATACGAGATGTGAGTTTACGCCATCGAGAATTTCATCATAAATCAGCTTCCGCTGCGATATCAGTCATGAGTCAGCACTTTTGGTGACACACTGTCCCTCCCCGTCAGAAAAATATACCGCATTTGTCTCTGTTGATAAGCCCACGGAGCTTAGTTGATAGATTTCAAAGGAGAGATTGGAAAGATGGTAAAAAGTTATGGAGGATAATCAGTGTACAACTATTTTATTAAATTAGTGTGACAATCAATTTAGTTATATATATATAACGTGCATACATTTTATACTAAAGTTTGTACTATGATATACATACATATAAATAAACATTTATGCGAACCATTTAGTTTCCTTATTGGAAATTTTAATAAATTTATTAGATGTATATAATTTTATTTTATAGAGCTTTAAGAATAAATTCAATATTCATGATGTTGGAGGATGGGAGAGGATCCAAAACAATCTCAAAAAAAAATTATACCGGGCGTTCTCATCACACCGCAAGAATGCGCGATGGCAAAAAAATCGAAGCTTGGCGACAATAAATACGCAATTTAGAAATATTTATAATCGAGCTCAAAGAATATCCATCTATTTTTATGAGTATATGATAATTAAAGTATTAATGGGAAGAATAGCACTAATCTAGTGAATGAAAATGTTAGTTATTAAGTACATCAAAATGAAAATAGAAATTCGGTTAAGAATGAAAGGATAGTCTGTTAGTCGGTCCGTTAGTTAACGTCAGTAATAAAATTTGCAAACAATATAGTGGACATATTAGCATCAATATATGTAGTATTAAATACCATAGAAATACGAGTCAACAGAACATAAGTTACTTCGGACCAAAATGATTGGACCACTAATATCAGTTATTTGTGTTGTTGAGGATCTGTTCAATCAACTTAAATTTCATAACTTCTAACATTTTAAATTGACTAGGAAGAACCTTCTATTTTTTATACAGAATAAACAAATTGATTCAACATTCAGCATTAATATTCGTAACCTAACTCAGAAGATGGCAGTATAATCCAAATATAATCTCAAAAGATTACGCATCAAAAAGTATTTAATTTGAGTCGATCGATATTGAAACCTTATATTTTCCAAACTGAAAATTGTCTGGTAAATAATTTGCTATAAATTCTCTCTCAACTCTACCACTAAATTGTAACTTCCATTCGTTGTGGAAGTTCACATCTACATCAATCAACTCTGAAAAGTTCTTTTACTGTATAATTTTGATGTGTTGGTTAGACATGTGAGGTAGTTCAATATATTATATGTAATATCTATGAAATAAAAGTAGTATATTTGATTATGAAGTGACGGATAATTCATGAATAATCATAACTTTTTTTTTTAGGGATGAACGTCAGAATAACATAACATAACATTATAATATTCTGGCAGCTGCATTTAAAAGCGATAAAAAAAATAAAAGAAGTTGATTAGATAATAAATGAATAAAATAATAACACTTTTAACATACCTACTATGAATACATAATGTTTGGACAAGACTTTAATGCTTCCTTTTAGAATACTCAAGTTTTGCTTTACTTTTTTATTTTTGTAGGAGAGAATATACATTGTAAATAAAGTTTTTTATTTTTGAGTAATTTCACATTTAAAAAAAAAGTGTTACAAAATTTTTGCATAAAAAACACCTAATGATGTCTCAAATCATGTGTAAAAAAATTAGGCATGAAAGTTGTCTGCAAGTGCCTCAAAAAGGGGAGGGGGAGGAGCTGGGGATACGGGAAAGGAGGGGGAGGAGCGAGGTGAAGCAAATATAACAAAAAGGCATTTTGTGAAGTAGTATTTGTTTTTTCCTTGAATGTTTGATTTAATCAATATAGTAGTGCTGTTATAAAAAAAAATTATGAGAATAAAAAAATTAAAAAATGAAATCGAAAATTGGCCGTTCTGAACACTTTCCATTTTTCAACTTCGAGGGCCTACTCCATCTTCAACTTTTGACCAAGAGACATGGGTTATTTTCATATTATTCAGAATTCAGTTGTCTACAGAAGTACGATCAGTTAATATGTTTTTTCACAACTTGTAGAAAAGTGTATGGGGAAATGTAACTATATTTCAAAAATAATCGACATCTTTGAACTTTAATTATTCTTTTACTTTTAAAAATGCGAATTTGACGGAACAGATCGTATTATAGTAAAGTACACAATTTTGAACAAAATGAAACCAACATCATGTCTCTAAGCCGGAAAATGAGGGAGAAGTAGAGATTTTAAAAAAATCCGAATTTTGTTGTTTTTCGGGGGAACAGGGGAATGGGGAGAACTTGAAAAATGTCTCTTCAGAAAAAAAATGTCCTTTTTTATAGTATAATCAAGTCTGAGAAAATCAAGCATCTCACTCTCCTCAAATCTGGGAACGGTGGTCTCAAGGGAATTGAGACACTTCCCTTAATTGTAAACTTTGTAGATATTCTAGAAATGATCTTAATACACTACGAAAAATTAGTAAATTTAAAAATAGTAGAGAAATATTGTGATTTGAAATTGATTTATGAAATGATTCTTTTCTCTGATAGTACAACATCACAGTTACTCTTTTCACTGATAGTACATCATCTCAGTTACTCTTTTTTCTGATGGTACATCATCACAGTTACTCTTTTTCTGATAGCACATCATCACAGTGACTCTTTTCTCTGATAATACATTATCACAGTGACTCTTTTCTCTGTTAGTACATCATCACAGTGATTCTTTTCTCTGATAGTACATCATCACAGTGACTCTTTTCTCTGATAGTAATTCATCACAGTGACTCTTTTCTCAGATAGTACATCATCACAGTGACTCTTTTCTCTGATAGTACATCATCACAGTGACTCTTTGCTCTGATAGTACATCATCACAGTGACTCTCTTCTCTGATAGTACATCATCACAGTGACTCTTTTCTCTGATAGTAAATCATCACAGTGATTCTTTTCTCTGATAGTACATCATCACAGTGACTTTTTCTCTGATAGTACATCATCACAGTGACTCTTTTCTCTGATAGTACATCATCACAGTGATTCTTTTCTCTGATAGTACATCATCACAGTGACTCTTTTCTCTGATAGTACATCATCACAGTGACTCTTTTTCTGATAGCACATCATCACAGTGACTCTTTTCTCTGATAGTACATCATCAAATTGACTCTTTTATCAGATGGTACATCATCAAAATGACTCTTTTCTTTTATAGTACATCATGCAGTGACACTATCCTAGAAAGTGCTATTCTAACTAGCAATGAACAATTGCACATCTTTTGAAACCTTTTCCAACATACACAAATTAGTTTTATATTTTACCAAATTTTCTGGTACATCCTTCGATTACACCACATCTCCACTAAACACATCTCGTACTATCACTGTCATCTAACAAAGTAAGACAACCATTATATGATCATATCATATTCAATCTTCCAACATCACCCCATTGTTTCTTTCCACCGAGAACATTTGGTATTTGAAGAGCTCTTTCAGGAGACTTCAGAATTTCGAAACAAAAGGAAACACTTGATTCCGTCCTTTGAACTAACACAAGGGACTTCAGTCATAAGTGAATACAAAATGGCTATTTGCTTATGCGACACCATAAAATTCTCATAAAAAATATTGTATATTTAGTAGGAATCATTGTCCTACCAAATAGCATTGGGTATCATTCTGTATTTTACACGTACTAAATTATCATTAACAATACTTAATATATGAAATTAACTGCTTCTTAGGGTAAGTTACATATTAATGGTCGGTTTCATATTTCCGCACGTCAATCATTCACTGGTGAATAGAGTCATAAGTGATAATTGTACTGAGTTAGTGAACGCTAGGCTTGGTATAACTCTCGGTTGGACATATAGCAAGGAAAGCATATTTTATAACTATATGTAGTACTATCAACACTTCAATTATTTTGCTGTGGATTAACTCAATCCTGGGCAGTAAATTTTGCTGCATCAACTGAGAATTCTTTACAAAGTAAATAATCCACGGGTTACTCTCTCCTTTGTTTGATAAGGTTTGAACAATGAACAAGGTCTGAACAATACACTTTTGTTAGTGTAACAAATTGAAGGTATTTCATTTTGAAGTATAAATTTTATATGGTTTACACTTATTCAAAATACATTTACGAATTTTATATTGTTTAAAATTATGAATAAAATTTTATTAATATGGTTGCCAAGATTGAAAATATCCTTATATATTAATGAGTAGCTATTTGTTTGATTTATATTCATATTTTATTAGCATTCATTTTATATTGAAAAATAAATCATAAATTGTGTTTCATTTCTTATATTTTTAATTTCCAGAGGATAATTTAGTACGATAAAATTTAAATACTATTCTTATTTCATATTTACAAAATTTTATATGTTGCTTAAAAAGTAAATTATTAATTATGATATACATCATTACACTAAATTGAAAGTAAGAAATCAAGGGTAACAATGACTATTATCAATTTTTAGTTAACTATTAAATCATAACTACCCACACTTCCTCCCCTGAACTAATTAAATATGTTAATGTAATAATAATAATACTATTTTACCTTAGGCATAGAGTAAATAAATTTCAGTTTGAATTGTTGAGTTTTAGAAAAGATAATTCTTGTCAACAACATAAGATATGTAAATTTAATTGGCTTTAAATTACGGTACTAGGACAAAAAGCAACCGGACAATTGTCACCCACTGACAATTGCCACTCGGACAATAATTATTGTCACCCTCTGACAATTGCCACACGGAAAATAATTATTGTCACCCTCTGACAATTGCCACTCGAACAATTGTCACCCTCTGACAATTGCCACCTGGACAATTGTCACCTTCTAACAATTGCCACTCGGACAATTGCGACACGGACATTTGTCACCCTAATGATTATTATTAGAGTTGTGACAATAAGCTTTATAAATTGTAGATATTACGAATATAATAGATGAGAAAAAGTTGAATTGTATCGAACTATATAGAACGGTGTTTTAGAATGATTCAATAGTGTTTAATCCTATCCGTTTATATTATTTTTTAGGATCTATGATGATTATGAAAGCTTACTGTTACAACCCTAATTTCTATTATCAGATTTTATCCATTTGAATATTAATAACTATTGATTGTCTATTATAAATTATCAATTTATACAACTTTACTGGTTTAGATAATAAAGGCTTTAATCAATGATTGTTCACGAGTCAATATTGTTGTATATTGATAACGTTAATTAAACACATTTTCACAGTAAAATATTAATAACAGGTGTCATATAATATAACCAGTCACTACAATGTAAAAAAAAATTTAAAATTCGCAATGAAAATAGAAAAGGAGAATAAATTTTTCAAAATATGTACAAATGCACAAAATTTGAGCGACCGATTTCAAATGCAGTAGCTTGTCATATCCTAGATTATAAACAATAGATACTAATTATTTGGATGGCAATTGTCCGGTCACGCTAAATTACAGCTAAGAACCTCATTTTTTTTAATCAAAATTCATGTTAAAACCAGCTAGGAAGCACATTTTTCCTCATCTATATATTTACACAGCAGAAACACATGATTCTTTTTTATTGCAGAAGAATAATTCCCTCAACCAAATTACGAAAACATATTTAACAATTTTCACTGTAATTTCATAGTCAAGTAACTTCCAACGTGAAAGTGGGTTCTAAAATGTAGTATTCCTAAGGTCTAATGTTTGAATTCTTCTTTCAAGAGAAATGTTTTTGTGAGAGAAAACGATGACGTCACTTGCGTCACCTTAGAAGATTTATACGAATTTTATCCTCAGAGAGAAATCAATCCTGAATCAGCTTTGGTAGGTAAGTTTTCTTTTGAAAATCACAAATGTGAGTTTAATTGTTGGTACCAAATACACAAATATATAAAAAATACAGAGAAAAATATTTTAGTGATTCATTCTGTAAAAGTTTCAAAAAATCATTAGAATAATGTATCCTAAATTTTTAAATAATGATTATTTACAATATTAAAATTTTACGATGATGATAAAATCAATTAAAATATCTTAAATGTGTTACAAATATATTGTCGATCCAAATTTAAAATGAAATGGTGAAATTACCAAAAATCTGTGAAAGAATATTATTTCATTTACAATTGAAATAAAGGTTTTATTCAATATATTCTTTATTCAACCTAATAAAATAAATTTATTTTCAAAAAATCTAATATTTCCAGTTCATACAATTTTGAAGCTATAAGAAAGTTCCTAGAATATGATAAGATACACGTGGTTTCTTTACCATACCTTATATTAAAATACTGACAATACATCAAAGATCCAAGTCTTGGAGCTGTACAGTAAAGTGGATCAAAGTTCAGTGATTCGTACCACAATGTCTGAAGTTCGAATTTATCACAGGAGTTGAGAGACGAAATAAACTGAAGATAGAATTGATATATTTACCTCTTGAGAGATAGTATATGTGATGTCTGTAAGATTTACAGAAAGGGATTTAGATAAAATATATTCTAGGAACTTATTTCGACAAGTGATATCACCAAATCAATAAAATCTCCCACAAAACAACTAGCTGTAAGAAAATGACTACTAGTTATAATATTATGCATGCTCCTGTCGGTGCATGATGGTATATGGGCATAATTCAGAGCCTACATGCTAGATATGAGTATCAGTCACATTGATGGAGGAGGTTCTTGTCTTTCGGTACAAAATCCTGTTATCGGTGTAATATCCAAGATATTTAAATGAAACTCATTAAAGTTATAAATGCGTTAACATAAATAACAGTATAATATATAAAAAGATTAAGTCACACCTCAGAGTGACAATAGAATGACTTGAACAATAACATCATGAAAATATGTTAATATTTGATGTTCAGCTCTTTCCATTCTCACTATAAGGCGTAACTAATTACTTTGACATATTTCCGGATTACCGAAAGAAACGAATATTAGTTACAATTATATCAATTATGCAACTGTAAAATATATCAAATTTGATGTAGTCAGTCTATGGCAGGGATAACGTATGCGATTTCGGTTGTTCAATTTACCTTTGGGAGGCAGCAACAAGTTATTGAGTGATATGCATGTAAATAAATAATATTAAGTTAAAATTGATTTAGAAATGCCAAGAGAAAGTTATGATGGAGTCCTAGAAGAGTATATATAAATGATGTAAAATATATATAAATGATGTAAAATATAAAATAACATCTGTAGAATAGAAAAACATATATTTTTGTTTAATATATAATGTTGAAAATCAAAAAAAGGATGCCATTATTCATTTTGAAATAATTACAATATGTTAATCTATACTCACGAAAAAATCAAAATGCATTGTTTTTAATGTTAAATATTTTATTCTTACTGACTTATATTTGATTAAATAATATAACGTAAATAACTGTACTAATCTATATTTGATTGGCAGAATTGCATGATATCACTTTTTGAATAGGGAATTTCACTTTTTTAAATAATGCTGAATTAAACTCCATTAAAGTGTCCATGAATCCCCCTTTTACGATAATAAATTTATTTTGTAGAGATATTTTTATTTAAGGGAAAAAATATCATTCACTTTTAACTCAAAAATATAAAGATATAATTACTCACGTACAGAATAACATTGCAATGAAAAATTAAATATACAGCTAAAATAATCCATGTGTGATTCAAGCAGTTATCAAACTCCTCTCTAATTTGGAGTGCAATTCATTATGACTAAATAATAAGGTTTCACAGAGAAGGTAAATGATTCCCCAGAATTAGTAGCAATTATTACTTTGCCTAATAAGCAATATTAACCGAGTTATTATAAAAGGAACGGCCGTGCCAAGTTTAAGCAACCTAGATTTGTGTGTCTTAATGGAGTATAAATTTGAACAATATTGTACACTTTTCTTAGAAAACAAACACCGTCAGAATAATCATAGTCGACAGATCTTCTACATATTATTGACGATTAACGATATTGTTAATTACTGTATATGCTGATCATATGTATCTATTAATGTAACAATATAGAATTGTAATGCTGTAAAAACAAGGGTGGTAATTAATACGAATAACTGTGTTGTCATATAAGTGGAATAATTTTCTAAAAACATTTAGTAGTAAAGAATTTATTGTGTGTTTGATATATTATATAAAGTTAAATTGATGCAAAATTAAATTTAACAGTTCAAGCTAAAAATTAGTGAACAAGTCTTTTCTAATTCCCCTATGAAATATTTAGGTTTCTCAAAAATTTCGGCATAATTTAATTTAATTATTATTTGAAACAATCAGTAGCTTTTTTTAAAAAGTTCTAATTACAATTACCTCATTTCTCAATTAAATAACAAAAATGGCTATCACGGTACTGCAATAGATACTAGTTTTGACACGGTAAGAGACGATATCTCTTTCTTTTATCAGATAGATTACATGTTTCAAAGCCAATTTGAAATAATTAATACGATAAAAAAACGTATTCGTTAGTTCTTTTCCTATTAATGTGAGTATTGTAAAATGAAATTATTACAAGAGAACATGTTATTAAAAAAAAAGATCAAGAAAACCTAGTGAACCTCTTGGAGAAGAAGAAACGAGGAAGTAATTACTGGGCAAACACTCTGATTGGTGACAGAAAGAGAAAAAAAAGAACGAGAAAACCAAGCGATTCTCATAAGGAAGAAGAGGTGACTAATATTTATACTAGTGTAAGGACATAATTATTATCCAGTGAAAGATATATTTCACTCAAGAAGTAATTTCATATACAACATATTTATTTCAAGTTGTTTTATACAAATATATATTATCTAGAATTCTTATAAACTCAATGTTCTTCAATAACATTTTTCTATGAATAATGAACGATTTCATCTAACGGTAAACTTTTTTTTATAAATAATAAGTTGTAATTGCTTTCTAGTAAGTTATACTTACAATCAGAAATGAATTTATATCTATTTAACTAATATAAAATCAGGAAAATTCATATGTATTTCATTCAAAATTTGCGAAAAATAAAATTGTTAAGTTGGAAAGTAATCGAATTTATAAACGTGGCAAGAGCTGGATGTACCCTTTTTGGGAGTTAATACTGTTATCATAATATTTATTTCCCCTTTTTCCTAAATAATAAATAACATTTACAAACATGTGTAATAAAATGAACGTGTGTCCATTAATAAAAAATGATTTGACAAGGATGAACATTTGTTCTTCTTGAAGCATACAAATCGAGATATGTATCGAAATATATACTTTCATATGTAATTTCACTATAACATTAATACTGAAGCAAACTGAAAAAATAATAAAAACTATTATTCCATCAGTGTTCCATATATTGAATTTGAATAAGAACATTGCAATATTTAGGTACGAGAACACGCACCAGAACTCTGAAGTTTTTGTGTTGCGATATTCAAATGGAGAGTTCCACTCCCTTTATTGAATTGGAAAAATTTACTTTTTTATATCTTTTTTGAGGATGAACTGGAGTATGGCATTTAAAATTTACGGAAATTTATTAGGGATTATTTTCTTCTTGGATTACATAGTATAGACCTATTAATTAAGACGCTGAAATATTATTCTCATTTTAACTCAAAAATTTTACAATATTTATCATGGAAATAAGTTGATAATAAGTTAATTATATACCCTCATTATAAATGATTGTGAGTTTGTTGTAATGAATAAACCATATTTACAAATAATAAATATACTTAAAATCGGCCGGATCCAAATTTACATATTAATGTATATTTTGAAAACTAATTGACTTTGTTGTAAACACTTTGTGACTTTCATTTTCTGTGACGTATTCATTCATCGTGTAATAATTATAAAAAATAATGCAATATGATTTGTTCTATTTTGTTTTACATCCTTTTTTAATAACGTGGGACTCTATTTGGATCCTGGCTGAAGTACTCTCAGTAACAGGAACATTAGCTATTTTTTGCTGTCAATTATAATGTGACACAACAGCGCATGTATTTCATCTGAGGTCTATATTTGGGCGTGTGCTAGAGTCAGAGTGTTCAGCCGTGCCTTAGCCGTGAGATGTTGCTCCGCGTCGCGTCTCACGGGCAAGTATTTACGCATGGTAATAAAATGTAATAAAACTAAATTTAAACCAAATATGTTGCATTATTTTCATTTATTATTCTTAATTAGGTCTTAAACTATAAAATACCGTATTTCCAGCAACTCGAGTCAAGATTTGATATTTGAAAGTTACAATTCCTCCGGAACAAACCTCTCAGGCCCTATGGCTGTTCCATGGTTAAATCTATGGTTATTTCAAACATTCCATATTCGATATTAAAAATATGATCTTTCCATCATCGATCATATATGCACTGACTGGAATCCAATGATCGCTGACTATATTTCTCCGAGTACGTGCTAATCAAACGGTTCGTCAAACTCAATTATTATCTTCCTACTTGGAATTTTCTCTTGGGAACCGCAATAAATTCCCAAAGTTCATTCCTTCTGACAGATAATTTCTTACTTTAATTCCCAGGGAATTCAGGAATCGAAAGCCGTAAATCTATAGGGTGCGATATGTAACTTGTATCAGGAATTCAAATTCACTGACGAATTGACTGTTCTTAAATTTTGACGTTTTTGTTGACAGAAAATAGTTCAAAATTTGTTCGGGAGATGTTAAAAAAGTAATATCCTATCATTTAATATTTCTTATTACAAAACTTTTTCTTGAAATTTGTATATCATTGATAAGTTTAACAAGAATTCTTTTGAGTTAAACCAAATACGTTACTTTCTTACAGATACAATAAGTTTTTTCTCAAATTTATTAAATTCCAAGAACATATATTACATATAGATATGTGAATTAGAGGAGGTAAAGTAATAATAAATTATTTTCGTAAATCGAACTATTCTGAAAACTCCACATTTTCATCAAATATTCTTTATTCAATATTCCAGTAGTCCAAATATCATCAAAAAAGTATCCCAAACCAATCCAGAGCAAAATAATCACTGTTGTAAAACTCAAATGCCGGAAATAAACACAATCAGAAAAAACAAATCAGACAAATCCTTTTCATCATTCTCTGTAGTGAGAATAGATTGTATATTAAATACATTTGAAGTTTTGACTGAATATTGCTTGTGAGCTTTTCTTGCATGAACATTGAACGATAAAAAGTACATACACTCGGATTTAAATTCACTATACTAATATTAAATAAAATATATTCTCACTGAAGTGTAAGATATAATTCAGATGTGTAGGCTATTTTTATAGCTGACGATCGACAACTCAAATTTGCCTACTGAAAATCACATTTTTCTCTTCGCCATCAAATTACAGCAACAGAAACACAGTCAGTGCCAGTAGTTAGATGCTGTCAGTGGCAGCAGAAACACGGCCAGTGCCAGCTGTTTGGTGCTGTCAATGATAGCAGAAACACAGTCAGTGAAAGTAGTTTGGTGCTGTAAGTGCCATCACATTTTATCTGCTGTAGAGTATTATCGAGGAAAATCTCTCAGGTTTTATTGGCTGCGGAAAATAAGAATTGAGAAATCGAGTAGAAAATATCATCTGTGGGTGACAAGGCTTTCACACACACAATCCTCTCTCTGCAGTTCACATCTGATATGGCATCAGAAAAATATTAAAGGGAGCTATATATTAATATATATTACAGAATTCAAAACTATACGTTTAATGAAATAATCAACTAAATAAAAGTATGTTATTTAACTATATGACTTATTTAAAATAGTTTGATAATTCGTCAATTGATAAGGAAGAGATTTTAAATAGCCATCACTTTTGTTTTCAAAAAAATCATATTAATGTGGTAATTCCTATAGAATTTTACAGTTAGATTAGTGATTCATTATGATTGCAGACTTTTTCACAGCTATTTATGGATGACGTGTCATATGATTAAAAACTAACAAATTTCTACTTACTTTTTTTAAAGAAATTGTGTGAATTACTCTGAATCTAAGTACAAAAAAAATCTTTTAGTTGCGATAGAAGCAAGTCCACGAACATTATTCCTCGCAATCCTCCTAATACCTTCACGCACAGTTTATAATTATTCCAGTTGGTTATCCACATATTTGAAAGATAATAAAGATTTAATATATTGTTGTAGCAGCACCATATCATAACTAAATTAATATAAGCCTTTTTAATTCCTTGCTCAACATTAGACTGGAGAATAAGCAGAGAGTGGCTAACTAATTTACCCCAGGAATGAAATTGCCAATTAGCTCCCCAGAAGTAATCAGGTGAGAATACCGTAGTACACTGAACATTGGGCTTTTATAGACTCTTATATATAGAATTCGCAAAATCTATTCGTTTAGAAATACATTTAGGAGTTACGACAGAGAAATATTATAAGAAAAATAAATTACGTGCTCTCGGTAGAGCGCATACATTCACCGCCGCTTATCCGTTTGCTACTAAAATCTAATAAACTGATGACTGGATAGTGACCAATCGACTCACCAAGTTTCATGCAATATGGTTCAATACTTTTTTTGAGTTATTGAGTTATAAATGACTTTGACCTTGACCTTTGACTGAATCGCTCCCAACATTCTTCTAGATGGCTCGTGGACATTGTCTAATCTTCTCATCAAATTTCAGACAATTTGGTTGAATAGTTATTGAGTTATTGAGTTATAAATGGCTTTGACCTTGATCTTTGACTTTTGACCCGATCGCTCCCAAAATCCAACAAAATGGTTCTTGTATATTGACAAATCGTCCCACTAAGTTTCATGTAATATGGTTCAATACTTTTTGAGTTATAAATGACCATGCACTTGACCTTTGACCGAGTCGCTCCCAAAATCCAACAAAATGGTTCTTGTATATTGACAAATCGTCCCACTAAGTTTCATGTAATATGGTTCAATACTTTTTGAGCTATAAATGACCATGCACTTGACCTTTGACCGAGTCGCTCCCAAAATTCTACCAGCAGGTCAATGGACATTGACCAATCGTTTCACCAAATCTCAGGCAATTTGGTTGAACACTTTTAGTGTTTGCGAATAACAAGATGATAAAGATATAAATATATGGATCATGTTAAGATCATGCACCCCAGATGTTATTGGGGTGCATGATATTTACAAGCTTTTCACTGGGGTGCATGTTCTTAACAAGCTTTTTACTGGAGTGCATGATCTTAACAAGATTGAATGAATGAATGAATAATAGGAGTAATTTAACATTTTTTTTTAAATATTACAATTTATTAAAAACAATGATAAAACAATATCGAACAATAATGATTTATTAAAAAAGAGAGTAGTTGAATCGTTGTTCATAAAGGGAAGAACAATTTCTTGAAAAACTTTGTGAGCCATCTTTGAAAGGTATAAACGATGATGTTAACTCCAATATATAACACCTATTGTTGTATCACAGATACAGTCACAGAGGCACTCTTGGGTGCAATCTCTTCACTGGAGTGCATGATCTTAACAAGCGTTTTACTGGGGTGCATGATCTTTATAAGCGTTTTACTGGGGTGCATGATCTTTACCAGGTTATATTGGGGTGTATGATCTTAACAAGATCCAATTAATGAATAAATAAATGCCATCCATAATATAACCTTTCCGCATTCCGCGAAGCTAATTACATAATCGTTAATAGTTGGCTCATCAAAAATATCATATATCGAAGACGATGAATAATTAGAATAAAATCGAATCATATTTTATCATTAACTAAATCATACACGGCTCGGCAAATTTACGATATTTTTCGGTAAGATGAATACATTGTCATCCTAATTCCTTGTGAAAATGTCGGTACATGATTATAAATACCAATTCCTGTTTTGAAATTTTAAAACCCATTTCACTCTGATAATATCAACAACTCTCAATTATATGCTTCACGTTTAGGCGACTGAATCGTGTTCTCCGATGCGTGACGTCATCTTTTGTCTTGCATATGAATTCAGTGATATATATAGTAATTGAACTCTTCTGTGATACTAAACAAAATTGCAGAAAACTAAAAGCATTATTTTAAGACCTGTATATTTGAATTAATTTTTTTATTTATAAGAAATAATTTCACTAATCAGATATTTTCATAAAATAGGGTACTTGACGGATTTTTTTGGTATTTTTTTTGATAAAGAAATTCATGATTAACAAAGTAATTCACCTCCGAAAGAAAATACAAATAATATTCCTCAGCGAAGGAACTCTAACGGTGAAGAATATTCATGCAATATCTATTCACTAATACAAATTATTAAAATGTGTAAATAATAAGAAAAATTAGAAAAATCCTCCACATCGTTCATTAAGGGTAGTATTAGCAAGAAATCCCATTCTGCTTAGTAGATGTTTGTACTAATATTATTTCCCAAACTTCGAAAACTAATTTCAGGTCAATTCTATTTTTGCAATTGATAAGAAGAAACTCGTTGCATGCATTATTACTTATTTTAAAAATGATTTTCATAGTAATAGTTAAATCTGTAATTATACACGTTTCTCATTCTTCAATAATTTTCGAATATTGTATTGAAAAGAAGTTAATGAACGAAGTCTCCTTGAAGATAATTATATTTCAAAAGCACTTTATAGTTTTGCATCATAATAAAACATTCAACAAGACATGAAAGCCAATGTTTAATTATTTATGAAATTACTAAGAAGCCCTAAATAAATAAGAAACTCTCACATATATAATGACGTGTCCAATAACCAGGACGTTAGCTTTAATACAAAGGAGGGTGCTCAATCCATCATCTGAGAAAAATGATTGATTTTGTGGTGCAAGAGAAACCAAGATTTAGAGTCGAATCTTAAACAGATTGATGGCTGTTATTCGACCATAGAAAAGGAAAATAATTTGATATTCAGATGACCAAGTATAATACCTTGAAGATGTGTTGGTTATAGTACATGATATATTCGTTGAAATACATTATGTATTTTTCTTCCAAAAATTATAGTCCATTGATTTCACAATAATGTAAATAATTATGTATTTTTATATGCTCTTTTTAGTTTAAAATTAATGTTAAAAAATTAGCTAAATTTAAAGAACTAAAGTAATTGCTCGTTCTCATTATAGATAAACAAAAATATAATATTTATTTAAACTATTCATTGAAACTTTTTCCCCACAATATACAAGATATTCAATTCCTTCCAATTGAATTATGCGATTAAAAAAGTGTACCAGCATCAAACCTCCTGGCGAAATGGATTAGTTCGAAATCCCTTCATTTGATAATTGAGAGCTGCATCAAATCATCCCTTAAATCCTGACAATTGTTCGGTGATTTTAAAAGCTGGAGTTCGAAACTTCGGATTCATTTTCATGAGAAATTCTGTATTCATTTCTAATCTCTCAAAGGAATCATTTTGAAATTTTATTGAATTCACGCTTCTCATGTCTAGATTCACATGAACGATTTTATACAGAAATTTTACCTTTACAATATTATTCAAACAACAGTTTTGATTCTTAAAATGCAATATGATTGTGACATTTGTTAAATTATTTGATAAAACGTCTAACTTACTATATCTTATATTATTCAACCGAAAATTTCGCCCCAACTTAATCTCATTTATGGCACCAACCGTAATTTCTACTCTAGTATAAAAAACATATTCCTTTACGGCTCTTTCATAACATGTTATGTACCATACTTAATAATTTAGTGCTCCACCATGACGTTATATCTCACATCCAACAAAATATCCATTGGCTTCATACTTACTAGGGCACACAAGAAGATCTTCCGTCAAATTATCGCCAGTCTGTCGTAAAACATCGCAGAGCCGCTAGTCACGACTCTGGCTTTGGATGGCGAGGACCCGTTAGTGTGATGGATCGCCATCTTGGTCCCAAAAAATTTGATGTGATCTCTAAGGATTTCTTGAATGAATATGCCAGATCAGAACCATTGGACAAATAAATCCTCGTATGTGATTTATGAAGGCGTATCGTGCGGTACAGATAGCAGGCGAAGAATAAAAAAATAAATATAAATATAAAGTTCTCGATTACACGAAGAGATACATTTTTTGTATGTTTTCAGCAAATTTGGAAATGATTCGATAAAGTTTAGTATTTCTTGTAAGAAATGAAAAAATCTACGAATGAATTAGGTTGTTGCTATATTTCCGTACTGCTATAGATAAATAAGCTACCAGCCTGGCTGTAGAAAGGCCTTATAATACAGATTAATCAATTATGTAGTAATAATATAGTGTATAAATAAGTTGAAATGACACAGAATAAATATACTCCAACAATAAACTTACCCTTTGTATTTAATTATTTCCTCCGGGCAAAGGGTCGTTGGTTTACAGGGATAAATGTTTGGTAACAAAATTCTTAAATACAAATTGACTGTAAACGAAACAAAATACAATAAATCATAATGATATTTACTAAGTAATCAAAACACAGTATTTATTAAAGTAACTAAAGTGAAGTAAAGTAAAGTAAATAAGGGTTTCAAATGGTCACTGGGTCAGCCATATAGGCTAGCTATTTTGGATATTTCGAAATCAAAAATAATTAGGCACTAAAAACGACTGACTTTTTATTTTCTAAATAATTATTTATAACTAATTCTATCATATGGACTGAATCACAAACATTAATTCACAAAAAATAAAGAGTTCCTAAATCTCACTGAACGGTTTAAATAAAGAACTTAAATTGAACTTCATAGCACTTTTTCACCAGTCAATAATTTCATGCCATCTAGTGGAAAAAAAAATCGTACACTGCCTGCTATGAAGGATCACCTGTTGAGGTAACTTTACAATTAACTAAATTCTCTACAGTTTAATATTACTCAATATAAACTAATAATGGTACACTACAACACTCCCCGCCCAGTCAGCGGAGCTGAAGATTAGTAGTAGACGTAATCACTATCGCGTTTAAAACGTATTTTCCGTTTTCCTTCGGATCTCTCTATGGTTGGTGGTTCGTCTCTCTCAGATTCAAATGGATCAGCTTCTTGAGAAGTTAAAGTAGTTTCGGATTCTGAGACTTCCAATTCTTCTGACTGCACCTGGGGATTAACTTTAGGTTTCAAATTTGATAAAATAGCTGGTTTTAGGCGATCAATGGACACAGATTCTTCTGCACCCGAGTTGGATTCAATTATAAAGAACTTTTTCTTCCTCTTTACCACTCTGAATGGACCAGAATAAGGTGCTTCAAGAGGGCGACGAATTCTATCAACACGCACCCAAACATGACTGCACGTTGACAATTCATCGGGCATATAAGAATTGGTGCGTGGTGTCCGTGGCTTATACTCCATATTTGGCAGATCAAACTTCAACATTTCTTTAGCTAGTGCAGCGATATCAGAACTCTGAAATGTTCCTTCCATTTCTTTGTTGATCATAGGCTGTGGCAGCAAGAATGCTCCACCAGTAACAGCTGTGAATGGAGAGTAGGAAGATTCGTTAGGAGCGCCTCTGATACCAAGAAGAACTATGGGTAGTGCTTCAAGCCAAGATTCTTTGCGAGCTGTTATAGCAGTTTTTATCGTGCGGTGTACCCTTTCTATTTTACCATTAGTTTGAGGATGATAGGATGTTGTGCGTAGACGATGAAAACCTACCAATCTTGACAGCTCTGTAAATAATTCTGCTTCAAATTGGGTTCCTCGATCCGTAACCACAAACAAAGGTACTCCCAAATCTTGATATCCATCCTGTGATAAATGCTGAGGCTACAGAAGAAGCGGTGATATCTATAAGTGGAATAGCTTCAACCCACCTCGTGTTACGATCAATACATGTGAGAAGATACCGAAATGGACTAAAGAATTGAGATGAACGAGGTTTCGTTGGCGGCAAAGGTCCAACAATATCTAGATGAACGGCTTGGAATCTGCAACAAGGTAACTGGAATTGTCCTTGCGGTGACTTAGTATGTCTCTGTACCTTGGATTGTTGGCATGCCTCACACTCTTTGCACCACTGGCGTATGTTGCGATCCATGTTAGGCCAAAAGTATCTCGACTTTACTAGATGTAAAGAAGTTTTGATACCAGGGTGAGATATGTTATGCAGGCTTTGAAATATATTGAGTCTAGTTTTCTCAGGAACAAATGGTCTTGGGGTAAGGAAGTGAATTATCACACCAAATGGTAGCATCTTTCAGTGGATATGACTTTAGCCTATCGGTGTACGATGTAATTTCTTCGTCTTCTTCTTGGTCTCTTGCTAAAGCAGGTAGATCGCATGGGTCACAGTGCACTGCGTTCACTACTCTTGATAAACAGTCAGCCACAACGTTCTGGTCTCCACGGATGTATTGAACATCGGTTAGATATTCTGTCAAAACAGAAAGGTGACGTTGCTGACGGTCTGATTTTGAGGGCGTTTGACTGTTAAACGCATGTTGAAGAGGCTTGTGGTCCGTAAACAAGGTTACAGACCTGGCTTCAACATAAGGTTTGAAATGCAGTATCGCCAGATAAGCTGCAAGGAGCTCTCTGTCAAACGTAGAATATTTTACTTGGGTGGTAGAAAGCTTGCGAGAAAAGAAACCGATTGGGAAAGGTTTGCCATCTATAATCTGATGCAGTGCTGCTCCGACGGCATATTGCGAAGCATCGGATACTAACTGATAATGAGTTACATCAGGTTTAGGATGACTTAGTTTTTCTGATTTATTAAGTTGATCTTTTATAGTATCAAAACTATTCTTTGCTTCTTCTGAAAGGATTAAAGATTTTGCTTTCTGATTGTCTCTAATAAGGTTTGTGAGCGGTAAAATAATTTCAGCAAAATTAGGGATAATATGTCTATAATAACCTATCATACCAATGAATCTCCTCAACTCCTGAGAATTAGTTGGCTCTGGGTAATTTGAGATAACGGTTGATTTCTCTACTGTTGGATTGACACCTTCATGGCTTACCTGAAATCCCACAAAATCGATTTCAGTCTTGAAGAATTCGCATTTGTTTATGGATACTCTGAGATTGTTGTTTTGTAGGGTTTTGAAAACTTCATCAAGGTCCTTTTGGTGTTGTTCTGTAGAGGCAGAGTAAACAAGAATATCATCCAAGTAAATGAATGTGCATTGGCTTGATAGAAATACATGATCCATGTACCTCTGAAACGTAGATCCAGCGTTTCTAAGACCAAAGGGCATAGTGCAATATTCATACAGGCCAAAAGGAGTTGTAATTGCCGTCTTTTCTATGTCAGATTCGTGCATTGGTATTTGATGATAGGCTCTGACTAAATCAATTTTAGAGAACACTTTCATCCCATACAGGTTTGATGATACACTTCTTAATATAGGAATCGGATACCTATCAGGCTTTGTTATGGAATTTAAAGCTCTATAATCTCCGCAGGGTCTCCACTTTGTCGGGTCCTTCTTCGGGGTCATGTGTAATGGTGAAGCCCAAGGAGATTTAGACGGTCTTATTATGCCTTCAGATTGTAATAATTTAAATTCCTTTTTAGCTACTTGCAACTTGTCTGGTGCTAAATTTCTGCGGTTTTGGTGAATTGGCTGTGCATCTCCCGTATCAATCCGGTGGTATATACTGGAACCAGTCTTTGAAGATATACATTGAGGTGCAATTAAAGAAGGATACTTTGCCAGTAATGCCAATACCTCTGGATGATGGAGCTCACAATCATTGACCTTGATCACTTCTGGAGTTACATTAGAGTTCACAATATTCATCACTAAATTAGTTGAAGAGTCGCTTAATTTTAGTGTCCGACAGTTTATACTCAAACCATAATATTTAAGGAAATCTATTCCTATAAGTGGATTTGAAGTATCCGCGATAATGAATATCCATGAAAAATTGCGTCGAAGACTAGGTAAAACGACATCCAACTGCGCTTCTCCGTGAACCTTGATTGGTTCACCATTTGCTGTAGTAAGAGTTACGCCAGTAGGGTGAATTGTAACACCATTAATTAGACATCTTGGAATTATTGATACAGATGCTCCAGTATCCAGAACAAAATTTATATTGGCAGTACCAATTTTGGCGACAACCATAGGTAGTGGCGAGTTGGTAACTGCCATAACAACCCGCCCTTTTAGTTTTCCGAATCCATGCTGCGGGCAGGAGAGGTAGATCTCGAGGATGGCCTAGATGATGGATTAATTTGGCATCCTCTCTTGTTCGGGTATTTGCACCATGGCTTGCAGGTCCTCGACTTGTCCGCATAGAAAATATGTCCTCTGCATATTTTAGGGCGTTGATCAGAATAAAATGGACGAAGACCAATACGTTCGGTTGGTGCACTTTGCTTCCTTACATGCGTCTTTGGAATTGCCTCTGCCTTAGTCGATTGTACATTGTGAATCTGCAAGTGTAGAGGCATCAACTCATCTGAAATACCACCAAGCTGAGTCAATGACAAAGAAGGTTGTGCAGCAACAACTGGAGCAATGGTTGAAGGAAGACTTTGAATGAATTGGTGTCTAACAAGGTCTTCACTAGCGTTCACCTTATTTGCAATTTGTTGCAGTTGCCTTAGATATGCAGATGGTCTACCTGTCATTGTTGTGGTAGATATTAGCTTTGAGAAAAGCTCTGGTTTAGTCTGTTCATAAAAAGATATTACAGCAAGTTTGATATCATCATAATCTTGTGCATCAAGTACTGTTGGTTCAATGTTCTCCAGTACTTCTGTTGGTAGTGAAGCTAGGGTGTGGAAAAATTTAGTTCTTGATGTAGTTATATTTTTGATATTAAATTGTGCTTCCACTATTCTGAACCACAGTGCTGGTGTAGTGTCAGAAAATGCTGGAGGTTTTATTGTCACCATTTGTGCGGTACCCTCTTCAGTGGGTTTTCCTGTCACCACTGCTGAGGTACCCTCCTCAGTGACTACTTTCTCATCCTCATTAACCATGGTTGCTATTTGTTCCGGGGATCACCAGTTGTAGGAGAGGGGGGTTAAATGATTTGGTTTACAAGTGGTTTTCTATTCCCAAACTGAGACCTGTGAAAGGTCACAGTGAGTTAGTTTTATTTACAAATTTTTAGTACATAATACATATGCATGTTTTATAGTTTAATAGTTTTATCAATTTAAGTTAGAAAATATCCTTTTATTAATTTCATACTACAATTCTAATAACAATGACCATGGTACAATGCACATATTTAAGCAAGCTAACTATGTAAATTTCACCACAATTACTAATTTTAACAATTTAATATTTCAATCAAAATAGGCTTAATCAAATAAGCTACCAGCCTGGCTGTAGAAAGGCCTTATAATACAGATTAATCAATTATGTAGTAATAATATAGTGTATAAATAAGTTGAACTGACACAGAATAAATATACTCCAACAATAAACTTACCCTTTGTATTTAATTATTTCCTCCGGGCAAAGGGTCGTTGGTTTACAGGGATAAATGTTTGGTAACAAAATTCTTAAATACAAATTGACTGTAAACGAAACAAAATACAATAAATCATAATGATATTTACTAAGTAATCAAAACACAGTATTTATTAAAGTAACTAAAGTGAAGTAAAGTAAAGTAAATAAGGGTTTCAAATGGTCACTGGGTCAGCCATATAGGCTAGCTATTTTGGATATTTCGAAATCAAAAATAATTAGGCACTAAAAACGACTGACTTTTTATTTTCTAAATAATTATTTATAACTAATTCTATCATATGGACTGAATCACAAACATTAATTCACAAAAGTTAAAGAGTTCCTAAATCTCACTGAACGGTTTAAATAAAGAACTTAAATTGAACTTCATAGCACTTTTTCACCAGTCAATAATTTCATGCCATCTAGTGGAAAAAAAAAATCGTACACTGCCTGCTATGAAGGATCACCTGTTGAGGTAACTTTACAATTAACTAAATTCTCTACAGTTTAATATTACTCAATATAAACTAATAATGGTACACTACACAAATATAGGAGAAAACTAAGGACTATTCTGACTGTTATTACAGAAAATGTTAAAAATGTCCCATATTCTGTAGACTGGCATTAAGCCAATTAGACATATCTGAGTTTTGACCTTTACAAATGTAACTTATTATGTAAGGCTGAGGGTCAATTAATTGGCATCAACAGATTAACTGACATACTTTGTATACAATAATACAGAGATCTCTTTTAATGATCAAAGTAAAATTCAGGTAAATAGATATAGCTTGTATAGGTACTAGCCAGTCTGCAGAATATATGACATTTTTAACATTTTCTTTGCAAACAATCAATAATTTCCTCCTACATTTACATGTATTTTACTGAGAACAGAAGTCAAAATGTAGGATATCTTGGGAGAACATTTTATCAGTTCCTGCATTCTGGATAGATCATAGGTAGGAATGAATTCAAAACTATTGAAGAAAATTCAATATACCTAGTAGTCATTCAAGACTCTAGCGACTGCGAATATCTATCTCTCTGTCTCTGACTCAATTAATGTCCCAGTCTGTATTTCGTGGTAATTTTCACCGACATGTCGGTGGAATTTTTGCCCTTTGAAAATAATATTCTGGCAAAGTTGGTGGATTTTTATAGCCATTTATTCCAATAATCCTATGTTACCATTAATTTTTGGTGGATAAGTTAGAAAAAAGTTGCTGAATCAGCCAAATTAATAGAAATTTATGGTGGATTTTTTCAACTTTTAAAAAGTCAGTGGAATTTTGTGCCCCAAATACAGACTGGTATAATGCCCAGACTGTATTTCATGGTAAATTCCATCCACTTGTCAGTGGAATTTTTCCTCTTCGAAAATAATATTATACTAGTAAAATCTGTGGATTTTAGCTATTTATTCCTATGTTAGTATAACTATAATGTTACCATTATTTTTTTTATTTCTGGTGGCTTGGTAAATAAAAAAAAATGTTGGTGGCTCATTCAAATAGCTATCTTAGTATCTATCATGAAATAGGTAGGTAGGTATGTATTTTGCTGATTTTTTTTTCAGCTTTTTGGATAAGTAATTGGAATATTGTAAACCAAATAGCTACAGACTGGTTGTGGATTCACATCATTCAGGTACCATCAGTCATAAATTTGAAACAACAAATATCAAATTCACTACATTTCTACATATACCTAGGTATCATAAATCATCTTTCAATCTACCTATGATCTATCTAATAGAACGTATGGTGGGTGCGCCGTGATCTGGTGCGTCGCTCATCTTTTAGATACGTATCAATATAGGCTATACTGACGACTTTGTTCACAGTGCACACTTTGAAACATGGCTAAGGTATATAGCTATCAGAATGTGTGGACGAGTGGACCATTTAAAATAGAAGCCAACTAATTTGCTTAACGGACATCGGTAGTACTCTATAACTAATAACTTGAGTCGCCTGTTGGCTGTGGGTACTTAGATATGTCACAGTGGGAGTAACTTGAACATAGGCTACTTAGAGTACAAGTTACAGTGCATTTCCTGATACCTATGTGCTAGTACATTATACATAGCTAGGTGAAAAATCATTTATTGTCAGATAGATAACTGGTGTCATGAGTAGGCACCTAGTTAGGTAGGTAGTGAATTTCAAAACCCAAAAAAGTACAAATTAGCTAGGCTATATTATATAATATATAGCCTAGCATAGCTATTTTTTTTTCAATAGGATACAATAACCACTGAACTCTTAAATACTATACACATGATAGATACACAATTTCACTTTCACCAATAATTTAATAACTTGGAAATTACTTGGAACATTAAATCACCACAGAACCTTATTTTAAACTAGAAACTATTCAAAATACGGCAGGTTCAATGGTTCTCAATAAAAAAATCCGATATTTTTCTTTAGAACGTACAAAATAATTGTTCTATATATTTCTTTTTGCAACCCTGTTTTTAATAATTTCAGCATGAAAATGATTTTATCTTTAAATAATTATTAAGAATGTCCGATTTTTTCAATAATGATTTCATGTTATTTTGTATTCTTATATTCCAATATACCTACTTATTTAAATGGCGCGGATGAAGAACAAATACATGATTAATGTTATAATAATATTAGTACCTATATAATTTTAACTGGTTAGTTATTGCAATTATTTCACTTATAATATTGAATCGTTGTTAAATGAACCAAATTAATTTTCTGTACTAACTATATATATGCAGTATACTGTATGCATTATATAAAATATATACATATTGGAGTAAACTTATTAAACTAAGGCCAATGTCAGCTTGTTTATAAGAATGTCATTATATATTCCATATATGATATATTTTATATATTCTCACATGCCAAAAGTTTAATTCGACAAATAATAACCTACATCAGGGTAAATAATTACCTAATATCTTATAAATTGAAAACATGATATGCAATGGTAGTTTAGTATGCTTATAATTTATCTTTATAAATCATTTTATCTATAATCAAGCATCAGCACTTTGATATTTATGGAAATTATTTAAGAATGTCTCCTGTAACTACGATTCTCAGTCATATGTACGCATGGAAGTACTATTAGAACCTACATGATCGATGTGTGAGTCTGATGAGAGCTGTTTCAGTTCATTCAGTGAGAAGATACAGAAAAACTGTATTCTGATAAAGCCTGATATCAACATTGTCAGACTTCACTATTGCTTTGATATTCTATAGGTGTTACTTTAAAAAAATTTAGTAGTTCACTCTGACAAATGAGAAATATAAAAACGCATACAAATTACCCAATGATATCCGTGATTAAATAAATATTAGGTAACAATAGATTTAATATAAAACTGAATGAGCCAAACCATAGCTGAGTACCAAGAACAATAGTGATTAATGTTTATTTTATATTATGGCTATCCACCAATTAATTAACTATAGCTATTATTACCTATTATTAGCTACACTATCGATAAAGAAGTTGTATTTTTGTTCAAATTAATTTGTAGGATTATGATTCATGAGCAATATGTGGTGCTTCAATCTCTGGAGATTTTAGTCAATATTATCGACTATAAACTCTGAAGATTTTCTATGCTCTGTTCTCCAGAGTTTTCGGCAGATAATAACGCGTCAAACCTCCACAGATTATCTCGTCCTTATACTGCCGTGGCCTCTGTAGGTCGCGGTAAACATTTGTAGAAAGCAGAGATTATCTGCTGAGCGCTGCTTAGAAATGCTGAGACTGCCATAAACTACAGTGAAACGACCGCTATACTGCACCGAATTTTAACTGGGTAGGAATGCAATATATGAGTTTCCTTGGAATCATATTCCCAAATGCTTGTAATAAATTCCTTTTCTTAGTAGCAATATCTTTGCAATAAAATCACTGATTACTTTTTCTTGCTATCAGTTGATGATACGACAGAAATGGAAGAGATAATTTACATTAAATGAACCCATATGAGTTTATTTTATATATTTTGGAAGTCAATAATATGGGTTATAAATTAACCGTGAATGAGTTTATTTTTCGCTTTTTGAAGGTTAGTCGTACGGATAATAAATCTAAGCTAAATTGCATTGCACCGTAATACTTTCAATTCATTAATATTTCATAATTAAAGTAAGAAGTATTATCAAAGGGAAGAGCCTCATCATAGTGCTAATTTCTCATATCACAGTTTTCTTATTTCCTATTATTTTCAATTTTTCATAAAATTCGTGATCATGTACCTGGATCAATTGTAAAAAATATACAACAATTACAATTAGTAAGGTTTCTTTTTTGGAAATGTGAAGCTAGTAAACTGTCAAAGATCATTATGGGTACACTTTTTCTTCGATTATGCTTACTAAAGTGTATCAATTTTACATTATATACGAAACAAGTAAGTGTTTAGACCCATAAATGTGTTCTTTCTTTTTATATTCATGGTTATTTACCAATTCTAACCCTATTACTGTTCACTCTTCTTATATCAGTTTTATTAAAATCACATTCAATTACTAATAAACAAGTTATAGTTAGTGAGTTATTTTATGAAATAATATTTTACGAGTTATTTCATGTTTTTAGTTATTTTTCAAATGTTAGAACCCTCTAAATATTTCTCCAAACGGAATAAACTGGGGTGTAAATTTCTTACCTTTTGTTGAGTTTACATTCAACCACGTGGAAGTAATACATTGGTTTTGAATGATGCTAAAAATATTTAACTTCAGAATAAAGAATATTTTTCAAAGTAAGAAACAAATATAATATAAAATGATTTTAATTAATAGCCTGTAATTATATACAAAAGAGTAAAATTTACCAATAAATTTACATTGAATATTCATTTTTAGGAAGACAAAATAATGAGTATAATAAATACAAATCTTAGATTATGTTTATGTTATTATATATATATTATATAAATTTGTTCATTGATATCATTCTTCATTTGATCTAATGTAAATATTGTTAATATTCCGTGTTTATTTATTTATATATACAGTATAACTAAATACAATATAATTACATTAGGAAATTCCGTTGGTGTTTTCAAAAATATGTGAAATAATTTTTTTTTTCGAATTCACTAGAATTTAAGTAATTTTAATCAAAATTTTAGTCGAAATTTTGTATGCAAACTCCGTTGTTTGTTTTCTGTAAATTTTGTAAAAGATTTTCTGTAAATTTTATCAGAATGATTCTTGTTTTACTTCATTGTATTTTGTATCCCAGTCCAAACTATTTAATATCTCTGTTTTGGTGTTTTCCTTGCAATTTCACTGAAACATCACTTTAGTAACTCTTTCAATATCCAAGGAATAACTTTTACAAACATACGAACCAAACTGGGACATTATCTGTAAATCAGCCAAGAAATTATGACTTCAATATTAGTAATTTCACGCTAATGATCTCCAATAGCAAAATATAAAAAAATTATCTTACCAAACGAGACAGTTTGGCCAAAATATAATGAAGAGATAGATTGAGATGAAGAAATGTAGCATTTATTTGATGTAGTTAGTAGTGCTTTGAAGTTATCTGGGCAAGAAGGATTTATTCCTGGTATATTGAGTGAATATACAAAAAATGAATCCTACTTGTCTGGGTATTTGATTCAGTTGACAATATGAATTGCATGTATGATTGAAACGATTGAGATATTTTAGTGTAAAGGTTACAGAATATTTATCGAATTATTTTCTTTTATAATAGATGTCATGAATACTAAAATAATTCGCCTTTGCTTGAAAATATATGTAATATCCCATTTGAAATGAAATGTCATTATGAACATCATTCAAACAATATCTATCTACAGTTATTACAAATAATATCCCACAAAGATGAACTATTACAGTGAAGATCATTTATACAATATCTATTTACACACGATACAAATCAATAAAATGTTTGAACAATATTACAAATTCTGAGACGAATTCTCCACATAATCCGTTTAGAACTATAGGGTTCTATAGAACTAAATCATTCACTCGCACTTCTCTTTTTTCAGATCATTGCACTGGATTGAAATCAAATAAAAGTTACTGATCCGAACACAAAATGCACGGTTTCTGAAATATGATTTCGAAAATTCCATTTCTGTAAACCCCTGAATGAAAAAAAAAAATGCGGATCTTTTTGACGCTAATGGAGCGTTATAATATGGGACTGTACTTCATGCTTAATTTGATAGCAATAATACTCGTTGCGAATATTCAGGAAATTAATTGAATTCCTGTTTTATCAGGAAAAAGTCCTGCATTTTTGTCTAGATGGTACAATTGAGTCAAGTAATGTAATCTAATCATAAGATTTCAGTGAAATTTGAATTGTTTTGAACATGTGATTATCACCTAATTAATGTTACAATATGCGTGATTTTGAATTAACGATCACTACACATTTTTTCAAAATAATTTTTAAAAAGTTATCTTTTTAAATTGAATGATGTTATTCAATCAAATTGGTCTAAAAGTATAATATTTTCCGTTTAGACAAATAGCGGGTTTTTTACAATTTCAAACTATTATGTCTGAAAAATGTCAACCTATTATGCGTCAAATTATTATATCTTTCAATAATATAGGATCAGTGTTTGCCGTAATCGACATTATAATTATTAACGATCAGCCGATTATAAATACTTCAATTGAGTAATTGACTTTTCTTCTTTAAAAATTATATTGAACATATATCACATTCACATTACACACGATTAACAATATTGTGAAGTTCAAACTATATCTCGATTCACTTGCCTGTGTAATTTGATGTTTTTTCGTACACTCATTTAGGGTCAGAATTGGCAATTAGAAGCCTCTAGCAAATTGGTCTGGTGCCCTTGTTTACACAGTCATTGCATCAATGTATTTGGTGGATGAATACTCAGAGTGTTATCGTTTATGTAAGGTATGGTGAAAGGAAGTGATTGGTTTACATATCTGATAATTTTTGTAAACTCTTTAAGTCACATGAAACGTTTATACCTAGTTTTTGATATATTATTTCATATGTTTGTTTAAATAGTCCATATATATATATATGATGAAGACATAATAAATGTTATAATATATAGGGTAACGACTAAATAACCGACAGCCTACATTTACCAGAAAGTGGGTGTTTAAACAAAGTAGTCAACATTCAAATTAGCTTATGACTTATGTTAACCCCACTTATACGGTTATCCTATTCCTATAGAAAATATGTATTATCTCCAGGTAGGAATTTTACAACAAATGTTCCAATCAGTTCTTCCTTCCAAATGTCTTCCATTTAGTTTCAAACAGAATAAGCTCTCGATTTCACTGCTTGCATTACTCTGTTTAACAGCAGTGATTAATTTTCAGTAAATTCACGTCTCGAGTGATGCCTTCTCGCGATCCGTTTATGGTTTCCAGCGCAGTAGTGCATTCTTTGTTCTTCAAGTATGCCCATAAAAAAAATGGTGTTAAGTACGGTGATCTTGGAGGCCATTCAACATCATGATAAAGGGCTACGACGCGTCTCAAAAATTTCTATCAACCTTTCTCTAGTGATGTATGAGCTAGGGCTCCATCTGTAAACCACCAAAGTTTATTGAGACGATTAACCCTAATGAGTTTGACGTGTGCCTTCTAGGCACATTCTTTTTTAATTTACTTTAAATCTTTCATGCGATTCCTACATTTACCCGCCTTTGTTGACTTTGTTCCTACTTAAATACCAAATATATTTTTTTATTTGAAAGATACAAAATATTTACGTATCGGCGTAAATCACGTAAATTAGGAAAATAATTGCACTGTGGTGACGTGTGGCAACGTAGAAATACAGTTTGGTTAGTCTATAAGCATACGCCTGCCCACGTTTTCATGGACTACATACATGTGCGAACTGTGATTGGGTCATACTCTGCCCAATCACAGCTCTGCTCTCTCAGTTGCCAATGTCTTATATACCTATGTATTTGTTTCTCATTATATGTTCAATATTTTTACTTGAAATTTGATACACATTAGTTTAGTACTGACAACTTGTAAAAATTTACAGTACCGTAGGTTTATAAATAAGACATTGGTTTTTTTAACACGTAGTCAAACCTTCCAGTTCATTCTGATTGCCAAACGCATTAGGGTTCATTATAGGGATTGTCCATTCGTGTATTAAATCTAGAATCTAGATATCTAACTTCGTGGAGATTGAATTGTCGTACAAAATTGGTCGAATAATTGAGCAGTTTCCACATTATATTCCAATCAAAAAAAAATTGTGGTCGATAATCGTCATATTGAAATTGAAATCAGGAGAATTGTTTAAAGGTGAATAATTTCTGATGTTGTTGATATTTACTGTTCCATTGAAAATAATTCTGACTTGTTACCAATCACAATATTCTTCTAAAAATTAATGGGTGTGTGGACGAACCACTCAGCGATTGTCTACGATGAGGAAAGCCCGCTTCAATCAGTTGATGTTTTTTTGATTCTTATATGAATGCCTTTTTAATTAAGGCTTCTGTTTTTCTGATTATTAAGCAATATTCAGAACTTTGTTTTATCCACACATTTTTAAAGATACGTAAAAAGTAGCAGTTAAGGACAACGTTGCAGGACATAAATTTGGAGTTAAATCTCGTGCGCATAACAGTTATTTTAACAGCGCAATCATAATATTGGTGGCACATACTAAAATTATTAGAGTAAAAATATTTTAGGAAGAAAACGAAAAAAAATTCATCATCAAAACATTAACCACATTTCCACTTCAGCAGTTACATATAATAATTAAAAACTGAGTGCATATTTTTCAGGGAAAACCTGCAAATTAACCAATAGACAAGAAGTTTTTTTTATAAGAACGAATTCCCCCATACTGATAGATTCATACTACATTTATTTTATTCTTCAGTGGAGTTTCAGAGCTAATTTATCTTATACAGAAGCCTGAAGAAACAAGTCCATATTAAATAAGATAAATTGTACCATGTTACTCCATTAGTCTGCTTATTAAATTAAACTGAAAGGAGCAACTCTTGCAACGTTAGGGATGAAAATATAGTTTTTGCGTCTTCTATATTATTTTGCTAGATGAAATTTACCCTGATTATATATAAGAGCTAGGGTAAGTTCCGAGTTACTGAACAGTTTGACAGTTTCAACCATTTAAGAAATGAAGTGTATAACAAATATTATTTTAATTATATTTTGATAAAGTTCAGTTATGCCATACATAGATTATGAACTAAAATATTAAGTTTAAAAAAACAGTTATTCTATATTTTTCACTTGATCTAAAATTTGGAACCGTATGATTAATTGGAACATGTTCTAACCCTATCACTCTGATTTATCATCATGTGAAACTGTTAACTATTTTATACTTTTATCAATATGCCATTCAAAACCTGAGGTAATTGAAATCTACTATTGAGTATTCATTTTAGCAGAATTCACTCTGTCCTTCCTTTCTTCACGTACAATCCATCTATGTATTCGCGAAAGGGAAGTCGATCACTCCATTCGGTGTATAGGCAGAATATCAACGATGTTCGCTAACGTGTTTATGGGGTAGTATTTCGTACATATCTGTCGTTCATCGAGGTGCTGTAACGAGAGTAAATTGATGTGTATAAGCTGAGTGGATTGAGTTCCAGGAGATTGTAGTATCGATGCGTGTTTTCGAATAAAGAGCATTGAAGTTCTTGTTTTGGAAGAGGTTATATTTTCATTCTAATGACTATGTTTTGGTTGTTTTTTTCTGATTAATTTATGAGTTAATTTGTGAAGTGGGCAAAGTAATTTCATTGAAAATATAAATATGAAATTGACTACTTAAATAATAATTGTCTACTCTTTTCATAAAAGGAGTTGAAAAATAAATTGATTTTTTCAAATGTCATAAAATTTAAAAATTTCTGTAAATTTTTATGATAAAGCTTTTTTCATTTAAAAACAGAGTACAATTTAATACCGAAATAAATTGATTGTATTTCATTTTAATAATTACCTTCCATATTTTCATCAGCATTTATTTATTTATTTATCATCTTGTTATTCGCTTAACTGAAAAAGTGTTCAACCAAATTGCCTGAAATTTGATGAAACGATTGGTCCATGTCTAGTGACCTGCTAGTAGAATTTTATGACCAACCCGGTCAAAGGTCAAAGTCATGGTATTGCACCATATTGTACCATAGTAGTATTGCACCATATTGCATGAAACTTGGTTGGACGATTGGTCAATATACAAGAACCATTTTGCTAAATTTTGAGAGCGATCGGATTAAAGATCAAATATCAAGGTCAAGGCTATTTATATAACTCAATAACTCAAAAAAATGCAATCAAATTATCTGAAATTTGATGTGACGATTGGAAAATGTCCAGGAACCATTTGGTAGAATTTTGGGAGCGATCAGGTCAAAGGTCAAGGTCATTTATAACCCAATAACTCAAAAAGTATTGTACCATATGCCATGAAACGTGGTGGGACGATTGGTTATTATCAAATTAGCAATTTCTCAAATTTTGGGAGAGAACAGGTCAAAGCGGAGGCGAATGTATGCGCTCTACCAAGTGCACATAATCTAGTTTATTTAGTTTTGTCAAACACTCCAAACGATCTAAAAAAATCTTTAATTATTTTCACTATATAATTCGTAAATTAATTATTACCGTAATCGACAATTATTTTAACCTTTGTAATTTAACATACAGTGATGAAATACAAATTATTTGTTGTAAATTGAATTCAGTTCCTAGATTTTATAATTAACTTCCATTAAATCAAAGTTAGAACCAATTATTTAGCAATCATAGAATCGTATTTTAATTTGACTGTGATAAAAAAAGGTATTGCAATCTCCGTATGGATTATCCAATCTTAAATAATAAAACAATCTAATTTCATCTTTTGTGATACAGAATTTAGAATGCATCTTAATGTTAACATTTATTGTAACTAACGTGATATTTTTTTGTTAGTAATATGTAGAAACATGCCTTTATGTAAACCGTATCCCAAGCAACACAAGTTAATGGGGCCCATGTTGGCACTAGGTGTACAAATCGTATTGGTACCGTGTGTATTTTTGCAAAATGGGCCAGCATGGGGACAGCATGGGCTGTAATGTTGAAATCATCTTGGCCCAAGATGTTGCCAATATGATAATCAGTTTCAGTTATTTAATGTTGACACGCTATATAGTAATCAGATTGGGCCAATATGTCAATTCCGTGGAACTATTTCGCCACATTGAACCAACCTTCCCCCAAGGTAACATTCCATGAGAATGGAAAACCACATTATCCCCATGTAATTTCTAGGCTACTTTTCAGTCTGCCATCTCTTGCCCATCTAACCATCTAGTGCCCATGTTGGCACAATGTGTCATGGTGTGCACAATGTGTCACAGAAAAATGAGATTGTGGTGTTTTCCCTTTATTAATTCACATTTCCAAAGAGGAACTGTTCTATTTGTATTGTTTTTAGGTACTGGGTGCTGACAAGGTCCTTGGATAAATTTAACATTCAACTTAATTTCTAGTTAAAATACCTAGCTATGTTTGCTAAGTTTTCACTATTACGAAATATAACAACCCTCTAATTTCAGATTTCATCATTTATTACCATAATTTAGCTTTTATTAATACCAAATATGAGTGATAAACGTGCAGTCATCATTGAACGCCATCGCAGCGGCAAGACAAACTCAGAGATAGTGAAGTTTCTCAAACCTCCAATATCGAAAGGAATTCAAAAGTAATAAAGGCCCTCCATTCTCGAAAGGGTATACCAAAATCTTCTCGGACACCAACAGTCGTTAATGTTTTCCGAGACCCAGTCCGACGCAATCCAAAGAAATCCATAAGGAAAATGGCCCGTTAGATGAATGCGAGTGAGAAGACAATGAAATAAAGTTCTAGGAAAAATTAGCTGTTTTCACCTTACGAATCCTCAAACTTGTCAAGACTCCATACACCTCAAAAAAGAGAAAAGACCAGCTTAATTAAAGATTCTTCATTGACAATTTAAGACAGGAATAGACAAAGACGATATCATCCACTCTGATTAAAAATGTTCACAGGCAATCTGCAACTGAAAAAACGATAGAGCCTTAAATAATTATATGCAGCCCTTCTTGACCTGATGAGTAAAGGGTTTCAGACCTCAGAAACTTTATTATGCCCTCATTTTTTAGGGTATTGAAGTGTACACATAATCGTTTTCAAACGATATTGACTTTTGTACTTCAAAAATACAATAGGCACTTAATATTAAACAATTCGATGCAGCGACACACATGTTCAAGAACAACTGTTCAGCCTTTTGGAGCAAGAGGGTTTAGCAACCGAATTATCACTCCACAATTCGAAGGACCTTTGTGCTTGGCCTCCTTTGGAAGCAGATGACTGATCTTCTTCTCATGGGACATTGAAGCTCTGCAAGAGAGCTCAGTAAAGCATTGGCAAAATGGCCATAAGAAACCCAGCGTAACGCGGCAAAGAGTCTCGTATCACACTAGTCGTATAATTCTAAACACTGTACCTATAACATTTTGAATGATGTTCGAAATTGCTTTGTGTCGTTATTTTGTTAAATATTTTATTGATTTATTAACAATTTAAGGAACTACCATATTACAAAGTTGTAGGAGTCTTGTCCCCACTTTTTAGATAGGGTAAAAATTGATCTGAGAACGCCATTACACATTTATAAGTTTTGAAAATAATAGAAAATTTAAAAGTGATTTTTAAACTGTGACTCTTTCCTCTGACAGTATTTCATCACAGTGATTCTTTTCAGTGATAGTACATCATCACAGTGACTTTTTCTCTGTGACTCTTCTCTCTGATAGTACATGCGATTACAAAACACATAAATTTCCTGAATCTTTTTAAAGCACTGCGAGTTAAGAATATAATTCTTTTCATTTGGGCTGCATTAACGAACTGCACATTTATGACTGCTAAAAATACGTATTTCATGTTTTCTATCACTCTATTTGTAGAGTGACATTTGACAGTATTTGACATTCATAGGTTTGTCTTATGAACCACCGTGAGAAACACAGAATGTCACTGAAATAACTGCTAATAATTACTCTAAAAATTAAGAGAGAAATGGGCTTTATTAAGTTATGAGAGTGGGAAAGAAGTCGAGAAATACCGAGAAAAGGTATATTAGATAGAGGTATAACTGATAAAGATAATTATGACGAAAGTGGTAAATTAAAAAGGCTGATGTTTGCTAGGAAAAGTTCTAAATATGTTACCATTAATTATTTAGTCAAGTCATGCAACGATTAAAGTGCCAATTTGCTTTTTGGAGCAACAATATTCGAATACTATAACCATATTGATGAAATGTGGTTATTCCGCACAGTTAATTAATTCGGAATAATTATTTTTCACAGTTTCAAATATATGCATACAATTAGCATACTAACAAACCTTTAAAATGCTATTTCCACATTACCAAACCACAAAAAGTTCATTCCCATGTTGGCAATAAATTAAAATGTCATATCCATTTTATAATCATAGCCCATTATCTCTGTAAGACTATCATCGTAAACTATCCGTAATGGTATAATCTATATTCTCCAGACTTCTTTTGTTCAATTTAATATTGCCAATCTTGCACGATTACAATTGAGTACATCCAATATCTATATTCTTTCTCTATATAAAGCATATAGTTTGTGAATTGACTACTATTTCGACAATTTAGTAAAGTCTTTTGTTCTTATCATAACAAAAGAGAAAGTTATGCTTTAGTCAACGAAGATTATGAATGATGTGGCCACAGACTTTCTCTTTCCCCATAACTTTCTCTTTTTTTAATTGCATTTTTTTCCATCACTCTTTTGTAAATAGTATCCCAGATATGATCAAAATTTTAGTATGCTAGATACATACATTCAGAGCTATAGTATCCTAGATGCAGTCAGAGCTATAGTATCCTAGATGAAGTCAGAGCTATAGTATCCTAGATGAAGTCAGAGCTATAGTATCCTAGATGCAGTCAGAGCTATAGTATTACCAAACAATTTACCTTGATTTAAAAGGATGTTAAAATATATAATCGTCACTGACAATCTGCCTAATTAATTTTTTGAATGTTAGCTATTAAATGAAATAATATTCACTAGCTATTGTATAACAAATGTAAATTATAATAACGTTTATATGTATTTAGTTTTACGACGCGGACAATAATAAAAAAAAATCATTGATATTTGTATCATTTTTTTTTAAATATTAATATGGTTCTTATTTATATCAAGTGTGTAACGAACAAACTACCTACACATTCAACACATAAATTAAAACGTAATTCACTAAACTTCTTCTATTTAAAAGTTTCCATTCTTTTAAAATCTAAATCCGTCAATCTAAACCAAATAACACACCTTGCAAGCTGCTCGTAACATGAATATTAAATTTTTCTAGTATAACTCGAGATTAGATTCGACTTTATTTAGTTGGAAGTGTTGGAAGAAGAAATGGAGCAAGGGATAACAATTTGTACATAAATGATTTTTTTTTATCAGTGCCCATTGAATTAATATAATAAAATGCCGCGTAAACTAGCATGTGAAATTTTCAAGTGACAATTCCCAGGTAGCAAGCATTATTCCTGTAATATTAAGGGAATAACCTTGGGAAGAAGGATTTATTCCTGGAATATTCCCTTAATATCCCAGGAATAAATCCTTGCTGCCTGGGAATAGTATCTTGTAAACAGTTTTCTTTTGAGTATGATCAAAAAGTGATTGCGAATTTCATTATTCATTTTACAAAATAATATCACTGTTACGACATCTTTTAAGGATAATGAAGTGATATGAAGCGACAAAATTTATTTTTCAATCAAGGGTATAAGGACGCAATATCTCGATGCAAATTGAATAACGAATGAAAGTTTCAATAGGTTATAATTAAGAAAATGCATCAACATATCAAAATCTATTCATTGTGACACTAAAATGCATTTTAATAATTAATAATAATAATTATCTACTGAAATTTTCATTCGGGATTCAATGTTTTTCTTCCAATTGTATCTTCACTCAACTTTAATTTTTTTTAAGTAAACCTTGGATCCTATATTGAAATCCTGTTTTTTTTTGTACAAATGAAATAATAACATTTTAATAAAATCAAAACAAAGGAAATATAAAATAGTGAATTGCTCGATCGTTCGATATTTATTCAGGACGTTTTTATCTAACTTTTTAAATCAATATTCTCCTAAAATTATATTAAAAATGAAACTTCCATTACATGATTCCTACAGCATTTGTAAGAAAATATTATTATAAAGAAAATATTTATTATATTTAAAAAAATAATTTTTCATTAAAAATTCAAATATTAATTAATTCATGTCAGATTATTTGGCGTGATTCATTCTTAAATTTAACTTAATTTTGAAACTGATATAATACTATTAAATTCAAACTCATATCAAACTGTGATATCAAACTGATATAAAATATTGAAATTTAGTTACGAAAGCAATGTTTGTTCGAATTTTGTTCACGAATTAATGTTCGGTGTGAATCCACTACAAAACCCTAAGCTTAGATTTGAATCCTGTTTTGATCTTTCCGGAGAAGGACGAGGCTGATATTTATTTATTCAGATTCACAAAAATAGAGTACAATAATCCAAGGCAAAATAACTAGCACATATTTGTGGAAATTGGTTATGCGGTCTTATAGTTATGAAACCTATTCTCCTGAGGCCTGTAAACAATGTAGAGTGTATAATATGAAGCCTGTAAACCGAGTGTAGAATCGTAGAAACTATAAATGATGAGACCTGTAGACACTGTAGATGATGAGGCATGTAGAAAATGTAGTTGGTGAGGCGTGTAGACACTTGAATCGTAGATGATGAAGCCTGTTGTATAATTGAAATTAAATAATAATGAATAGATATGGAATAATAATAACGTGAACCAAATCACGGTTAACATTCGGTTAAGAGGCTTATGGGTATATATAGCCTGATAATTATGAGCCTAGTGTCAGTAGTTTGGGTCAGGCGATTGAGGACAGTACTTGAAAACAGTTCGTTGAGTATGCGAAGCCCTGTCTATGCTGGTCACCCCTTCACCAACAGTGTACTCTACCGTAACTATTTACTAGATTTCTTCATATGGAACCATTATTTTCCGTGTTCACATTAATACAATATCAATGCGTAAACTTGCAATTTAAACAACTCCTCATCTACTCAATTACCATACCAGTTCAATGAATAAGAGCATATTAAACATACTTATGTAAACACAATGTGAATCATTAGTTCAATTTAAGAAGCTACATCATATTAATATATATCTATTTGGTGAAGTAATAAATGCTCAAAAAATAAAAAAATAAAAGAAGTAAACTTACAAACAACTAGATTATGTGCACTCGGTAGAGCACATACCTTTGCCTCCACTTTAACCCGTTCTCTCCTAAAATTTAATATACTGCTAACTGGATGATAAACAATCCTCCCATCAAGTTTCATGCAATATGGTTCAATGCTTTTTGAGTTATTGAGTTATAAATTACCTTGACCTTTGAGTGGATCAGTCCCAAAATTCTAACAGAGGGTTCCTGGACATTGACCAATTGTACCATCAAATTTGAAACAATTTGGTTGAATACTTTTTGAGTTATTGAGTTACAAATGGCCTTGACCTTGATCTTTGAACTTTGTCCCGATCATTCTCAAAATCTAACAAAATGTTTCCTGCATATTGACCAATCGTCCCACCAAGTTTCTTGCAATATGGTTCAATACTGTTTGAGTTATAAATGACCATGACCTTGACCTTTGATCGGGTCACTCCTTAAATTCTACCAGCAGGTCACTGGACATGGACTAATCACTTCACCAAATTTCAGGCAATTTGGTGGATCACTTTTTCAGTTAAGCGAATAACAAGATGATAAATAAATATATAAATAAATAGATAAATAAACGACGGCTAAAATATGACCTTCCCGCATCCTGCGAAGATAATAATATAATACGGGTTATCACTTATTGTAGAATGTTATTTGGAGTATTCCACATTTACAGTTAATCTATTGCTCGATCTCAACTGTAGGAGAAATGTTGACTTTAGATGTATGTTTATTTCCATGGAACCTTCACATCTCTCCATTTTTTTTAGTTCAGTTTTGTCCATTTGAGAGATTTGAATAGCACAGTCATTCTCACTATTAGAAGCTCTACTTTTGATTCAAAGCACACTTTTATAACACACTGTCTAGTGTCAATTCACTATAGCTCATCTCAATTCAATTATTCTAACTCCAAACAAAATTCTGAAGGTAATCCCAAATTCTTTGGAATTCTATTAACCCTTTGAATAACGCATGCAGAGTCACATACTCTAAAGGAAGTCCCACCTCCTCAAAGAAAACGGAACCAAATTTAAAATTGGAATCTTCCAATGGATACTGCAGGTACAGTTCTCTTTCAAGTAACATTTTGTGTGTTGATCTCATCTCCTACCTCAGTCAAATTGGCATGAAGTTATATTTGTTTTTGTGAATATTATAGCGATTTTATTGATGGGTGGTGGGAATAGCTTTGCGCAAATGGTCAGAAAACGAAAAAATGAAGTTATATCAAACATTAAAAGTATCCTTATTAAACAACAACCCTATTGATAAAACAGATTCATTACCAGGTTTTGAAGCATTCAAATAAATTTTACTTTTTTTTGAAATATCAGTAAAACCACAAAAACAGCAACTTTTTCTTTTTCTTTAAAACCCATTTCTCACAACACAATATAATGAATTTCATAGTAAAATTGAATATCTTGAAAATACATTTAGAGTTTCTGAAAGAATAATAATTATTGAAAATTAGCATTCACATGTTGTATCCAGGGAATTTCTGAATTATAATTTCTGAAGCATAGCTGAAATTCGTGAAAATACAATTGAAATTTCAACTGTATAGCTGGAATTCATGAAAATACCGTTTACATATCTCCTCAATCTTATTTCCTCATAAGCTTTCATAATTTTATGCTGTATATAAAGGTCTATGTTACAATGATTTCAATCCTTTGTTCTTGCTCCAAGGTTTATATCACAGATTTGCTTCTCCCACAGTGGCTTCATAGTTAGAAATGATATTATAGAGTAAGTTCCTTATTCAGGCATCATGAATATTAATATCTTAATCTTCTTTGACACCCATAACAATATGATTAAATGTCCAATTAATGTTTAATGTCAATTAAATATTTAATACCAATTAAATATTTAATGTCAATTAATAAATATTTAATGTTGATTAAATATTTAATATGATTTAAATATTTAATTTCAATTAAATTTCCGTTATTTCAGTTCCACAATAGTTTTTTTAGTTCATTCTTTTAATCCATTGTTTATTTTATGCTAATTACATTCTAGGTTTATAGAAGAGAAACAAACAAATTGAATTTGAAACAACTGTTTACTTAAATTATTATGAAATTGAACGAAATTAGTCTTTAATAGCGACTTTTTATGCAAGTGTAAGAAGTGAAGAATTATCACTGATTTTCAATATATACTTTAAAAAAATAAAAAAGGCAGAAAAACATGATCATAAAATTATATCCACTATGAATGGAACAGTTTTCTCTCCAGAATGAAGATATATTGAAATTTTCGTCCAGAAATATTTGGTAACGAAAAATTAGTAAATAAATTGAGGTTATACTGTGTCGTGATATTAAATATTTATGACAGAATTTTGTACTATGAATAAAGTTAAATCACATACAGCTGATGATCTCTTTCTGACGGTACCAATGATAGTACCCTAAACTGAGTATTTCCTCATCATTATATAGGATATTCTTCAGTGACATTCAGTGTTTCTATTTTTAGTCAAGTTATTCACTACTCATTCCTCGTGCTTAGCCTTCTGCAGCATATTGTCTGAAGTATATACACACAGGAGGTGTATCTGTGATACCTTGTTGTATCCATTCTACCTGCTATCTAACTTCATATTTTCATGTTACATTGATGTATATATGATACCTTGTTGTATCTATGCTACCTCGTTATATCTATGGTACATCGTTGTATCTATGGTACCTCGTTGTATCTATGCTACGTACCTCGTTGTATCTATGGTACCTCGTTGTATCTATGCAACCTCGTTGTATCTATGATATTTTAGGAGGGGGACACTATTTGAACTGCATCATAACTATGCCAGTTACAAGAAATTATTTCTCATATTATTGTGTGAGTAAACTTGGTGTGTCACTGTGTCAAAAGTTACTGATTCTAGAGTTTGTTTGTTTTGAATGTTCCAAGGTATGAAATTATTTCTATTGAGATAGTTCTTATTGTTATTATTTCAGTTATAAAAATCAGTTAAAAAAGAAATAGAAGCTTTAGTAGGGTGTTCGATTCAAAAAGCAAGAAGAGGCGACCCTTTCTAGCGGCAATTTGTTACAACATCCTTTATCCTTTTGAAGAATGGCTCAAATTTTTCCGAGACTTAAGAGTTATTTCCCCAAATGAATTTTAGGAGAAAAGCTATTTGAAAAATGTCTCCCTCCCCTTGTATGCGTAATTGTTTTTCCATGATCAGATAATTTGCGCTATAGAATAAAAAAAGAACACTGCATTTTATTCATAGTCACAAACGCTAATTTCCCAAATTTAAATTTTCACAATAATTTATGGTTGATGAATCATGGTGTCTAGACGACTTGTGATTTTTTTTTTCTCGTTTTGTAATTAGTTATACAAATATTATTGATTGTTAATTCAACTTTCGATTAATTTTGCAAGGAAATTATAATGGTCAAATTATTGGTAAATTTTGGTGGTAAATTGGAATTATTGACTACTTGCCTAGAATAGAAAGCTTTTAATTTTGCAAGACTGTGTCTGTCCTTAAAAACAAAGTACAGACTCGGCCGCTTTGTTAGACATCTACCCATTTTCAACTATAATCTTCAGTTAGAATCAACCATACAAAATAGATGCGTCCACTCCCTCTGAGTCGCAGGAATGAACTGACGTAGGAATTTTCCTGAGTACTGAACATGACACAAAAATTGACAGCATTCCGCAATTACACCTAGTAAATAGCATGACATAGGTAGGTAGATCTGTAAATACTCTCTGATGTAACCTGACAATGTTTGTATTGACTGTAAATAGGTATCGTTTGAATGTTCTGCACCGTCAGAATTCATCAGTCGTGGAATATTAGTTGGAGCTCCTTGAACAGATTTGTTAATTCGGTATACGTGACTCTTATTATTAAAAAGAGTTTGTAATCTGATTTTTAACCTTTACACAAGAAATATTTGTTCTTAAAATAAATACCTGCATTAAATGATTCATATATCTTCAAACCAATACTGAATACAGTAAATAAACTGTGCATTTCTTCATCTCAAACCGTGTGTCTTCATTTCATTTTGGCCAAACTGTCTCGTTTGGTGAGATAAATTCCTTAGTATTTTGTTATTGGAGAACATTTGCCGTGAAATAACTCTTTGCAGTCAAAATTTCTTGGCAGATTTAGGAATAATGTCCCAGTTTGATGCATATGTTTGTCAAAGTTATTCCTGAAATATTCAATGAAGGGGAGATACTGGGTGATATTTCAGTGAAATTGCTGGGAAAACATCAAAACAGAGAAATTGAATGGTTTTGACTGGGATATGAAATACAATGAAAGGAAAATAAATTATTTCTGGTTCACTGAGGAAAAGGTCCAAAGGAATTGTTATTCAATTATACTTTACATATTTGACAAAGTATATTTCCCATAATTATATTTAAATCAAATTTAATAATTTGATTATCTTCGATCAAACCCAATGATCGGGTATCATAATTTACTAATTGAGTGGGGAATTCATAATTTTTCTTATCCAGTTCATCAAATTTCAATTTAATAAATTGTGCAACAATAAATTTATAGAGCCTTTATTCGTATCATATAGTAGTATAAAATAAATTAAGATATATTATTTTAAACCTAATGAGTTTGACATGTGTTTTCTGAGCACATCTTTTTCAATTACTTCATATCTTTCATTTCATTCTTTAAATTGATTTCATGTCATTGCCTTTGTTCCTACAAAATATCAAATATATTATTGTCTTTGAAAGTTAAAAAATACTTACGTATCGACGTAAATCAGCATTAATCACGTAAATTTGGAAGTTAACTGTACACTGTTGTGATGTGTGGCAACGTAGATATACAGTTTGGTTAACCACAAAGCACACATCATTCCACGTTTTCATGGAGTACATACACATGCACGAGCTGTGATAGGGTCACACTCTACCCAATCACAGCTCTGTTCTCTCATTTGCCAATGTCTTATATACCTATGTATTTATTTCTCCTTACATGTTCAATATTTTTACTTGAAATTTGGTACACATTAGTTTAGTATATATACTAACAACTTTTAAAAAATAAAGTATCGTACTTTTATAAATAAAACATGTGTTAAAAAAATGATTTTAAACACACACACTCTGACAGTCATAAACATTAGGCTTAAGATAGTTACGATTCCAGATTATAATTTATGCATCTGTCACCAACTGATGGTATATGATTTTTTTCATAGAGCCACTTCCCTTACTGACTGCTCCTTCGAGTCTCTTGTATACAATTGCTTTTTGACGTCACCGATCAAGCCGTTATTTTGCATAAATGATTTCTATTTCAATTATTACATGATTTTTACTTATATGATTGGAAATTTGCAACAGTACAATAAGTTGGTTTCCGTTCTAAGGCACATGAAATGCTGTAACTATAAGCACAGTCCCCGCCTAATATCCAGTTTATTTCAATCAGTTTCCATAAGCAATCTCTTGTAATGTATAAAATATCAAACTCAATCAGCAAATCATCTGGAAAATTAGAGTAAATATAAGTCACGGATGGAAAATAGATTTTGGTTTGCACTTAGATGAGTCATGAAATAAGAGGTAAAAATTTATATGATTTTAATATATGTTACTCTAGGTACTTTAATCATTAAAACCATAATATTGTAAGTCGGTTCTGTATGTCCGTTACAATAAAAACAAAATAATACGCTTAGCAAGCAATTTCGTATGGATACAAAATCATTTTGATGTCTGTTCAATAACTTGTTTCAAAAAATAAATTAAACTGTATTTTATTCAGTAGAAAATATTGGAGTAAAACCCGAGTCAGGGAAAATACTTCTTATATAAATTGAACTATCATCAGTGCCAATAAAAAGATACAGTAAATATGCCTTCATTTTCACGTCACACATGAACAAGTTATACTTTTTTTTATAAATTCGATCTTCTGTAATGAGAAGAAAAAATTTCATGATCAGTTTTAATCAGAATTTGTTTTTCGAATAATTCTTTTATGAGTATCCATACTGTTTTACAATTATTCTGAGCTGAAAGCCCATATTATTATTTCAGTGTTCAGCAATAGTTTAAATTTAATAGTATCTTGAACCACTCTATGAATGAGAATTTATTGGGAAGAAGGATAAAATCAATAGTGATACAGATCAATTTTGAGGCAAGATTAGCCAAATATTGATTGTAACAATGTTTCCACTATATTGCAAATATATTATGGGGCAATGTTGAACGAATAAATTTTTCTGCAAAGAGTATATACACTATACAATAACATTAAATCAAATGGAACTATATTTAACAAATATATCTACGTCTAAGCCAGTTCTAAGAATTTAAATATAATCCACAGTTTCTTCAACTGCCTAATTAATTCTGTTTTTGATAATAACTAAGAATATTCCTCAGCTAATTTGTAAGGTTGGTGTAATTAGAGTTATTTTCCAGACCATTAAAATACAAAGAACTCCTTTACTTCTCTCTCATTATTTTATTAACAAACAAAAGGGACTGAGAAAAAAAGGAGAAAAACCTTCATCTCAAAACAGTGAAGAATGAACTGTATATCGTATAGTGTACTGTAGTGTACTGGATTGTAGTGTACTGGAGTGTAGTGTACTGTAGTGTAGTGTACTGTAGTGTAGTGTACTGTAGTGTAGTGTACTGAAGTGTAATGTACAGGAGTGCAGTGTACTAGAGTGCAGTGTACTAGAGTGTAGTATACTGGAGTGTAGTATACTGGAGTGTAGTGTACTGGAGTGTATGTAGTGCACTTAACCCTAATAAGTTTGACTGTCAAAATCAACGGGAGAATTTGACTATGTGTCAAAAAATACAGGTCTTATTTATAAACCTACGGTTCTGTAATTTTTACAAGTTGTTAGTATATGTATATACTATACTAATGCGTACCAAATTTCAAGTAAGAATATTAGACATATAAGGAGAAATAAATACAACAGTATTTAAGACATTGGCAACTGAAAGACCAGAGCTGTAATTGGGTGGGGTGTGACTCAATCGCAGCTCGCGAATGTGATGAAAACGTGGAATAATTCGTGCGTATTGGCTAACCAAACTCTAATTCTAGGTTGCCACACTTCACCAAAGTACAATTAATTTCATAATTTGCGTCATTTACGCCGATACGTAAATATTTTTCAACTTTTAAATACAAAAATATATTTGGTATTTATGTATGAACAAAGTCAAGAAAGGCCAGTAAATTTAAAGGAATGACATGAAAGATATAATTAAAAAAAAAAGATGTGCCTAGAAAACACACGTCAAATTCATTAGGGTTAAGTGTAGTGTACTTAAATGTAGTGTACTGGAGTGTAGTGTACTGGAGTGTAGTCTACTGGAGTGTAGTGTACTGGAGTGTAGTGTACTGGAGTGTAGTGTACTGGAGTGCAGTGTACTGGAGTGTAGTGTACTGGAGTGTAGTGTACTGAAGTGTAGTGTACTGAAGTGTAGTGTACTGGAGTGTAGTGTACTGGAGTGTAGTGTACTGGAGTGTAGTGTACTTGTGTGTAGTGTACTGGAGTGTAGTGTACTGGAGTGTAGTGTACTGAAGTGTAGTGTACTGGAGTGTAGTGTACTTGTGTGTAGTGTAGTGGAGTGTAGTGTACTGGAGTGTAGTGTACTGGAGTGTAGTGTACTTGAGTGTAGTGTACTTGTGTGTAGTGTACTGGAGTGTAGTGTACTGGAGTGTAGTGTACTGGAGTGTAGTGTACTGGAGTGTAGTGTACTTGTGTGTAGTGTACTGGAGTGTAGTGTACTGGAGTGTAGTGTACTGGAGTGTAGTGTACTTGAGTGTAGTGTACTGGAGTGTAGTGTACTGGAGTGTAGTGTACTAGAGTGTAGTGTACTGGAGTGTAGTGTACTGGAGTGTAGTGTACTGGAGTGTAGTGTACTGGAGTGTAGTGTACTGGAGTGTAGTGTACTGGAGTGTAGTGTACTGGAGTGTAGTGTACTGGAGTGTAGTGTACTGGAGTGTAGTGTACTGGAGTGTAGTGTACTGGAGTGTAGTGTACTGGAGTTTGTTGTACTCAAGTATAGTGTACTGGAGTGTAGTGTACTGGAGTGTAGTGTACTTGAGTTTAGTGTAGTCAAGTGTAGTGCACTGGAGTGTAGTGTACTGCAGTGTAGTGTACTGGAGTGTAGTGTACTGGAGTGTAGTGTACTGGAGTGTAGTGTACTGGAGGGAAGTGTACTTAAGTGTAGTGGAGTGTAGTGTACTGGAGTGTAGTGTACTGGAGTGTAGTGTACTTGAATTTAGTTTATTGGAGTTTAGTGTACTGGAGTTATTTAATTATTCAATTAAAAAATAATATTTGTGTAGAGATTGTATGTATAAGAAATTTACACCCCTGTATATTCTGTTTTGGAAAAATCTTGGGAGAGTTCTTCCCTAAGATGAAGATGCTGTCTTGATTCTAACCTTTTGTTAGAAATTGGTTGGAAAATATGTAATAGCTTATTAAAACTTCCGTAAAATACAACATTAAATAACTTGTATAGTAGATACTATAACTAAAATTATATCTGGAAGATTATATGAACAAAATCTTCTATAATGAAAAGTTGGGGGATTGATATGATATGTAAGAATTAAAATAAATAAACTATATTCATTGCAAAGGTATAATAAATGTAACGATTCTCTGTTTGGACACTTTTGTGTTCCGTAAATAGTCTATTACTGAGACACGTAAGTGCATCATACGAATAATTTGATGTTCTTATGTGTTTCAAGAGCTGGAAAAAGTTTCAGAACAATTCAATAAAATTTAGATTTACAGCCATTATATTTGCCCTTCGATGATAGACCAAATAAACTCATTTACGCTAAATTTAGCCCACAAAATGGTTCATCCGATGTAAATTATATCTTCTATTCTGTCGTAGTATCTACTGAAAGCAGGAAAAAGAACTCGGTGATTTTATTACAAATATATTGGTACTAAGAAAAGGAATTTGGTTCCAAGTATCTCTGAATATGATTTGGAAGAAACTCATTTACTGAATTCCTACTTTTCTGTATTATTAGAATACACTAATACTGGGGATGAAACTAATGCTAGTAATAGTGAAAATACTGGTATTACTATTAATACTGGTATCAATACTAATAATACTGGTATCAATACTAATAATACTGGTATCAATACTAATACTGGTATCAATACTGATACGGTTATTATTTCTAAAGTATTAAAACTAGTTCTTGTGTTAATGCTAATACTGGTATTAATGCTAATACTGGTATTAATGCTAATACTGGTATTAATGCTAATACTGGTATTAATGCTAATACTGGTATTAATGCTAATACTGGTATTAATGCTAATACTTGTTTTAATGCTAATACTGGTATTATTGCTAATACTGGTATTAATGCTGATACTTCGAAATATTCTACAACTGTTATCAATACCAATGGTATTATTAATACTAATAGCGTATTAAATTTAATACTGTAGTGATAATAAATCTGCATTAGCCCTAATCAGACCGACAAAATTCAGATCTCTAAAAGACTGAGTGTATAGGATTCACTACACTATTGATATTTAGGCAACTAGAGGCTTGATTTGTATGATTTTTTGTCGGTTCGCAGCTTTTATCATATGAATGTACTGTGCAAAATTTTATTTCATTGAATGTATTTTATATGAACTGTGTAGTGTGTACGTCATACTTGAGGTGGGGTGAAATTGGGGGTTAAGCCTCTTATACAGTGCGTTCTTATTCTTATTATAACGATAAATTGATGATAATTATTAATTCTGTTAAATGTGGTAAATGAAAAACATTAAAATACTAATCATCAACTGAGGCTTTGTGCGTAGCTACCTCTGGCAACTATGTGTACGTATTTGCTTTAGTGTCTTGTGGGAGTACTGCGGGGGTAGAAACAAACACATACACTCTGTGAATTATAGAAAACTATTCACATACATGCTTCATAATAATGTTCTTGTTGGCATATAGAAAAAGATTAGAGTATGACCATCCACTAATATATCTAATGAAAAAAGTCATGAAATCTTAGTTGATTCAAATCATGTAAAAATATCTAATCGTTATTATGAAGTCTTGTCGTGCTCAGAATCCTCGATCAGTCAGTCTTTTAAGGGCTAGCAAGTGAATATGAGTCAGTGCCGTACATTGTACAGTATATTTTGGTTTGCTTCATTTTCCTAATGCACACTTAGTTACATCAAAGGTTTGGAAGCTACTTAGTCCATCCACTTAAGGTGGATAGACTCTGCTTTGCACCGTATGTCTGTCTACCACATTGATATTGAAAAGGGAGATATGATATAATATAAATTTATTCATCAAAGAGTGAATATGTGTCAGTGAAGAATAATTCAAAGATGCAAGAAAACCTTGGCAGAGAATTAAAGTGAATCAAAAGTAACAGAGAATTAAAGTGATTGATAAGCAACTCAGAATTGTGATTTCTGAAGTAAATTCATATTACCATAGGTTATGCACAATAGGTTATGAACAAATTATCATAGAATTTGGTGACACTATTGTACATAGAATGATTCATATAAGAATGCATTCACTAAGTTCCAGTTAATGTTCAGAATGAATAATAAATCGTAGAAGATATTAGAGTTCACAAAAATCCATCGTAATATGTCATAGTTTGAGGATAGTTATCATCTATTGTTTTTCATTGTAGGAATTCATTCCTATTGGAATATTATTTGTGTCTTCTTGTGGAGACGAATTTGTTAGATATTCATAACTTCAATTATAAAAGAAAAAAATGAAACTGTTTCCTATCCTGTACACCATATTCATTCAATTAGCTAGGAAACAACTGAATTTGGTCGTACAGGTTAAATAAAGAAAAAGGATGTCATCCAAATTTTGAGTTGAAAGAAGAACTAAACAAATAATTGCAAATAATAACTATTAATTGATAATAATTATTAATCCTGTTAATCGTGATAAATGAAAAACATTAAAATACTAATCATCAACATAGGTTTGGTGCATAGCAACCTCTGGCAATTATGTTTACGTATGTGCTTTAGTGTCTTGTGGGAGTACTGTGGGACTAATGAAAAAAGTCATGAAATCTTAGTTGATTCAAATCATGTATAAACATTTTTTCGCTATTATTATAAATTCTTCTGTCAGTCTTAAGGGCTAATACTGAAAATTATATTATTACTACTACTGGTAATTTTATTATATTGGTATTGATACTATTGCAGGATTTAAAGCTATTACTGTATTGATACTACTACTGGAATTGACACTACTTTTGGTATTATAAATAATTATATTATCAATACTATTAACAGAATTAATAGTAATAATAGTATTAAAATGTGCTAATGTCGCATTAATAATTTGGATCCATTTTTTACTCTGAATCTAAAAATGCTGTTTATTTTTCTCAATCAGCTCACAGTTTTTCAAATATTAACTTGTTGAAAACTAGAAAATGTCATCCAGTTGTCGATGAATCAAACACATAATAGGAAATGTTATTGAGTTTTCACAGAATGTTCTCAATATATTGCTAAATATCAAATATCACACAATACTACACAGGATAAAATATACCAATTATAACAAATGTAATTTTTAATAATTGTAGTTCCTTGTATTGATTGAAAAGGAAAGAAATAAAGTGGTTTTTAACTGAAGTCCCTCGTATTGATTGAAAAGGAAATGGAAATAGTGGTTCTTTTGCTTCGATCTCTCACGCTTCTTGAAAGTTATCGGAAAAAAATTTAGCTTCATAAGGATTTTAGATAGGAGAAATGTAACATGACAGAAATTGTGATCAGAAATGAGAAACATGAATAATAGTGACCAAAAATAAGATATGCAAGTTGAAATATTCTTTAAAATAATGAAACTAGAAGACATTGAAATTGCTTGACTCTGACGCTAATACCTGGCTATCCTGGAATGATTTCCAGTACCATTTAGATTTCCATTCCTTTTTATTAATACCTCAAACAAACAGAAGAGTTTTTACCGTTAAATTTCCATTAGCTATACTGTTTGTATTATAGATTATAATGTTTAATTAATATCAAATTAGAGTGTACCTACCAGAAGTCAGCACAAACTACCTCATGCTAATCCACTGCTTCTTATGTTGATTCAAAGTGTATGAGCTCCACTAGTATGACTTGGTAGCTCGTTATTTCATGCATGGGTAAACTGTTTGACTTATAGAGCAGAACACAGAGAATTTTTTTACAAAATGCTTTGTGAAACCTTTGCCCATTATAAACGATAGAATTCCCAGTTAAGATTTGCTATTCTGGTTACTAAGCTCTAAAAAATAGCATCAAATCTTTCACAGTAAATGGATAAACTAACAAGCGAATATCAACCGAGTAAACAGATTGTGGATATTTTTCTCCCGAGAGTTTGAGAAGGATAAATTTACACACTATGAATATGTTTAGTATCTCCTTGCTTTAACGTTTCTCAAAGAATAAATTTTGTTTTAAAATGAAATTTATTAGAGAGAGATTTAGTTGTCTTCACAAATGCTCTATAAATTGGAATTTCTATTGAAATATACAAATAAATTTTATATAACATCAAATTATTATGAAATAAACTTCATACTTATTTCAATACCATGATTTTGAAATTTTTTATGGTACTGTAACAGCATTTAACAACTGACTCCCTTTTTATGAGTAAATCCTTTTAATAAGTGGCTCCCTTCGACAAGTGGTCCTTTAATGTCTCCATTAAAAGTTTACGAGGCAAAGTGTCTCAAGAGTTATTAAAAAATAGCACTTCAATATCTACCAAATTGATACTTTGCAGAACTGATAGCAAGCCATGGTGTGACTACAGTAGGCAGAGAGTGACTACATTAGGCTCAAAGTGACTACAACAGGAACAGAGTGACTAAATTAGGCACAAAGAACTGATAGCAAACCATGGAGTGACTGCTGTGGGCACAGAGTGACTACAGTAGGCATAGAGTCACTACAATAGGCACAGAGTCACTACAGTAGGCACAGAGTGACTACAGTAGGCACAGAGAGACTACAGTAGACATAAAGTGACTACAGTAGGCAAAGAGTGACTACAGTTGGCACAGAGTCACTACAGTAGGCATAGAGTCACTACAGTAGGCACAGAGAGACTAAAGTAGACATAGAGTCACTACAGTAGGCATAGAGTCACTACAGTAGACATAGAGTCACTACAGTAGGCATAGAGTCACTGCAGTAGGCATAGAGTCACTACAGTAGGCATAGAGTCACTACAGTAGGCACAGAGAGACTACAGTAGACATAGAGTCACTACAGTAGGCATAGAGTCACTACAGTAGACATAGAGTCACTACAGTAGGCATAGAGTCACTACAGTAGACATAGAGTCACTACAGTAGGCATAGAGTCACTGCAGTAGGCACATAGTCACTACAGTAGGCATAGAGTGATTGCAGTAGGTACAGAGTGGCTATGCAAAGTAAATTTATACCTTGTCTTACTTTGGTTAGGTATAGATCTCAAATTCAATAGTTAAATACGCAAATTTCATTATATCTTTTATATATAACATGTTAATATGAGTCAGTCTCAGTGCGGTACAGTACATTTTGGTTTGCTTCATTTTCCTAATGCACACTTACTTACATCAAAGGTTTGGAAGCTACTTAGTCCATCCACTGAAGGTGGATGGACTCTGCTTTGCACCGTATGTCTACCACGTTGATATTGAAAAGGGAGAAATGATATAATATAAGTTTATTCATCAAAGAGTGAATATGTCCTAGTGAAAAACCACTCAAAGATGCAAGAAAACCATGACAGAGAATTAACCTGAATCAAAAGCAACTCAGAATTGTGATTTCTGAGTAAATTCGAATTACCATAGGTTATGCACAATAGGTTATGAACAAATTATCATAGAATTTGGTGAAACTATTGTAGATTGATTCATATAAGAATACATTCACTAAGTTCTAATTATTTTTTCAGAATGATTAATAAATCGTAGAAGATATTCCAAATTTTCCATCGTAATATGTCATAGGTTGAGGATAGTTATCATCTATCGTTTTTCATTGTAAGAACTCATTCCTATTGGAATAATATTTGTATCTTCTTGTAGAGACGAATTCGTTAGATATTCATAACTTCAATTATAAAAGAATAAAAAATAAAACTGTTTCCTATCCTGTTCACCATATCCATTCAATTATTCAGAGAACAACTCTATTTGGTCGTACAGGTTATATAAGGAAAAGAATGTCATCCAAATTTGGAGCTGAAAAAAGAACTAGTTTGTATTCGTTATTCCAAAACCAAATTCTTGAAATGATGAAGAAATCTCATTTCAATTTGACAAAGGAGGTTAAATTCGCTATGGTGATATCAATTGAAAAGATTATTTACATTACATATTAGTAATAAATGATTATCAAATTGAAATATAATTGATTTTAAAATAAATTGTAGAAAGTGTTCGATAGAAAAAAGACTACAGTTGATATTTTCTTCCTTTAGAGTTTAGATTCATATATTCTTAATTTGGAATTTTAAAAGTGTAATATTTTGGGAAAAGAAGAATATTTTTGAACCTTTTATATTTCTTCGACTCACACCAGTTGGCAACACAGTTCCTCCGGGAAATCAAATCCCCCTCCTTAGTTACATCGATGGAGCACCAAGAACCAGCGTGTGAAAGACTGGAGAGACAATCGTCATACCAGATACCTTTGTATCCGAAAATGTAAACCTCGATACACTTAAGTAACTGTCACACCAGATACCTTTGAACCTGAAACATAAACTACGATACAGTAAAGTAATCTTCATACCAGATACCTTTGTATCTGAATACAAAAGCTACTATGCAATCAAGCAATCGTCTTACCAGATACTATTGAAAAGATTCATCCTCAACTGAAGTTTCATGTTTTGAAAACGTTAATTCAAACTCAATGTTGAAAGTTTTTTTCAGGCTATGCATTTTGAATAAAAAATATGTGTACATTCTGAATTATCACACCGTCATCATTTGAGTTAAAACATGATCTATTTTACTGTTACGCTTTCGACTCTATCATTTCTAAAATGCGTTGCAAGTTACCTTTTACTAATAATTAAGCGATTTAGATTCAGGCACAACATATTTCACTTTTCTGTCGTTATAGGTTGTTCTTTTGTCCTGGATGAATATGCAAAGTGACTTCTGATGTTCAAATTAAAAGGAAAAAAAAGTGTAATGTCATTTAAAACGAAATTGTCGAAAACGAAATGCTCTATACTTAGAGGAAATTAATTAAAGTTCTACAATAGGACATTAGACAAAATTGTACATTAAACAGGATAAGCTCCAAGTTATTGCACTCTTCCACATTTTCGACAATATAGAAAAAGTAAGTAATAATAATTATTTACCTCTTTTTAATTGGTATTCATGATACCTGGACCTTTTTACCCCAATATTTCTCTTCATACCAAGCATTATAATGAAATAGAATTTCCATTATTTTAATTGGTATTCATGATATCTGTCGGCAATATGGATACTTATCAAAATGGAAGTTAAATAAAAACAATTATGCATTTTTTTCATATATGATCGAAAATGCAGAACAGTGAAAAATATCTGGATTATATTATATTTTATTAGTTTATATTATAATATACATCAGTTGAAATAATTACTTCCCCTAATGCAGGTAAGAAATTCGATTTCATGTGATGCTTGGTATGAACAGATATATTTTGGTGAAAAAATCAATTACAAAATACAACTTAAATATCGGATGATAATTTAAATACAAAGACGCATTAAAAATGGGCAATAACATATCCATTGTGGTCTGTTTTCTCCACAATTACTGTATTTTATTATTTGGTGCATTCTTATTGATAAACTATTGAAATTTTCATTCAGAATATAATTTGCATCTGTGAATGCAAATACTTATTCCAAGTTGATAAAAAATCCCCATTTTTAAAATATTCTAAATATTTTATTTTAGAAAGTGATATTCCTTGACCTGGAAATTGAGGGTAACGGTCCGTGTTGTCTATGTAAAAGATGGGAACGTGTGGGAAACCTCCTGTGTGTAGAAAAGAGGGGAAATAAAAACGTTTCACCAAAGAAAATATTGTAACGCTATAATGGTGTGGAAACTGAGAGGAATATTTGAAATATATTAATTATTAGCTAGTTTTTGTGATTATGACTTTTATGTCCCACTATAAATGTCTCTCTGGAAACTAACATCCCATGCAGTAACTGCTAATAGTACAAAGTAGGGCCTATCTGTCCTTTTTGTAGAGTCCTAAGAAACGACATTGCAAACATCATCAACTTCTGTTATACCAACAGAGAGCAGATTAGAATCAGGCAAATTGCATCGCTATTGCCTCCAACAGCTAATGTGCTCCAGATGAGTCATTAGGGGCAATTAACGCCAAAAAGAAGAGGAGTGAAGAGAATCTAACTCCCTATTGAAGCTACTTAACTCTATCTCTGACAGCCCATAGCCCTTATCAGTCCACATAATTAAAGGATTTCTTCTATTTTAAAGTTAACGGTTATTATATAGTGAAATTTGTCTTTGAATCATAATGGATTAAACAATTAAAACTAGAGTAAAAAGCGAGTTATCGGGAGGTTTCATGTTTTTGATCATAGAAGAAAAAATATGTAATACAGGACATGTTATGAATATCATTAACCTTGAATATGATTTTGACATATCATAACATTGAAACTATTATGCATAAATGATTATACACTACTATTCACTTTTAACAAGCTGTAATGTAAGAGGGATACGTGGTTTTGATAGCAGAATTGATATAGGGTACGTAAAAAGAAAAGTTTAGGAACCACTGTTTTAGAGTTTACATTAACTATGTTTAATACCTACCCCGTCCTTCTCAACGAACAGAATAATTTCATACCCACCCCATCCTCACAACCACCCTATCCTCACACCCACCTCATCCTCAAACCCAACTCATTCTCACATCAACCCTTCCATTCAAAAGCAACCCCATTTTTCTCCGTATATTCCGTATTACTCCTGATTTTTATAGATTTATTACCCAGATTATCTTTAGGACTGAAGATGAGAGATAACAACTCCTATAATGTTACGGAGTTACTACTAGAATTGTGAAGCTATAAAAATAATTTCATCACATTGAAATAACTGCAGGAAATGTGCAAAACATGTAAAGATACATTGCAGAAAAACAAATTGATTTTTAACCGTATAAAGAATCTAATGAGTCTGGAATAAAATTTAAGCATAATTGAGATCATGATTTTTGGAGTTTTCTTGAAATTTACTTCTAATTTCCAATTGAAATAACAAATTTTATTCTATTTTATTCAAACATAATTCATAAAGTAGTGGTAAATATTTATTATGCAAATGCATCTTATTTCACTATAATAATTATTTCATTTATATGGCACAGGTAAAAAAAGTCAATTGGGTTAGTTGTAACAGTGTTTCTTGGAGCAACATTATCTTGTTATTATAACGATAATGACAAAATTATCTCAATATTGAAACAATAGTGACAATATTTTATTGATGTTGGTAAAATGTTATCCCAAGAATAATTGTTACATGGGTTCTAGGTAGATTCCCCCGCGGAAAATTCCACCACGGAAAGTTTCACCAGGAAGATTTCACCGCTGGAAAGTTCCACCACGGAATATTTCACCGCTGCAAAATTCCACCATGGAAGATTACACCGCATAATTCTAGATTTCACTTACATCTAGTTTAACATTAAAAAAACTACTTTAAAAGAATCTGATTGTGTTGATAACCAGACAACATTTTATTTGTTAAATAGTTCAGAAAATATGAGAAAAGGTTTTGTAATTCAAGAGTTAAGGGATAAGTTAAGACTAACCTTCGAAAATAGAGACAAATGAAACGATTCGTTCAAGTGTTCTTTCAATGTAAATTAATAAAATGTATTATGAAGTTCAAAATATACTGTAAATTGAACAATAAAATTCTCAATTATAATAACTACATGCATATATTTAAAACCCAAATTAAGTATACTATTTTGTTACATAAATTATATTTTGTATATATCATCCATCGCCAAAATTTTAATCATATTTTATTTAAATTATTGTATTAAAAGCTATATTTTGTAGTGTTGTCGTAGCAGCGCTTTCTTCAGCCACGATTAGTATGTTGAATATTTATTAGAGAAGACTAATAATGGTTTATATTTAGAAGAAAGATTTTCTCATTTATTATACATCACTTAAAGTATGCATTTCATAACAAAATTCAACTGAATCAAAGATGAGAAATATCTACTTCAATTATATAAACTGAATATATTTCAAAACGGTGGATTCTACCAAGGTGGAAATTTCCGCAAGTAGAATTTAACACCGGTGAAATCTTCTGCGGTGGAATCTTCTTGTTGGAATTTTCCGTGGGGGAACTTTCCATGGGGGAATTGACCGGCCAGGTTACCTGCTATATAGTCTTTACTGGTTGTTCACCAATATGTGAGTGCCAGGTGCCATCATCACAAAGTAAAGAGGCTGTCAATTTGTCTTCTAGGCACTCAACGTCAAGAATTTGAGTTCTGTCACAGTAGAAGATTGTTTGAATTGTTTGAATAATATAATAATAAATATTCTTTTAAAGTTTCAATTTCACAACATAGTGTCATTCAGTTTTGCCGCGCAAAGCTATTTTCACCGCCCATCAATATAACACTCACAAATTTGAATGACAGTATATAAAATTTGAAAGTGAATGGAGAAGGGTACAACAAACCAAACTAGATTATGTGCACTCGGTAGAGCGCATACTTTCGCTGCCGCTTTGACCCGTTCTCCCCCAAAATTTAGTAATCTGCTAACTGGATAATAACCAATCGTCCCACCAGGTTTCATGCAATATGGCTCAATACTTTTTGAGTTATTGAGTTATAAATGACCTTGACCTTTGACCAGATGGCTCCCAAAATTTTACTAGATGGTTCCTGGACATTGACCAATTGTATCATCAAATTTCAGACAATTTGGTTGAATACTTTTTGATTCACCAATAGCCTTGACCTTGATCTTTTACTTTTGACCCAATCACTCCCAAATCTAACAAAATGGTTCCTTTGTATTGACCAATCGTCCCACCAAGTTTCATGCAATATGTTTCAATACTTTTTGAGTTATAAATGACCATGACCTTGACTATAAACCAGGTCGCTCCTAAAATTCCACGAGCAGGTCATTGGACATGGACAAATCGTTCCATCAACTTTAAGGCAATTTGGTTGAACACTTTTTCAGTTAAGCGAATAACAAGATGATAAATAAATAAATAAATTTCGGGTAAAATATGACCTTTTCACATTCTGCGAATGTAATAAGGTTAACAATAAGCATCATATAACAGTAAATTCACTGATTGTTGAGATATGCTAATTTGTATAAGGTTTTCATTTTTTAGGATACCCTGTATAGGTTAAACTGTTTAAGTATTTGTTTAGGTTACATTCAAGTGCGAAAGAAGCAATAGGTATAATCTTCTTCTACTTCACTTCAATCATAAACAGTTGAGATAATTCACCGTTTATTTGGCTGAGTTACTTTTTTTCTCTCTAAGCTTAAAGCTATTCATCACTCTTTGAAATGGGCTTCAAACTCTCACGTATATGAAGACTGCATTCGTAGACAATGACTCTGAAATCCAGCAGGTTTTTAGCCAGAAATTTCGACCAGTAAATCCTTCTGGACAATTACAACTGTCTGGCTGGACGCAGATGCCCCCATTGTAGCATCCGTCGTGACAAATGGCATCGCAAGTCAAGCTTTGGGAAGAGTGCGATTCTTCGCCCAAGAATGTACTCCAATTGCCTTCCACGCAGCTGTGGACCATCGAAGGCTTTATGGGATGATTCGCAGTTATTTTCTAGATGAAAAATATATCTAAGGCTCGAATTAATGACATAGAACATTCTGTTATATAGTGTGATATAGGTACTATGGTAGTGTTCAGCCATAACAGTTTATAATAGTGGCCATTGGAATTTTTTCATCCGCTAATTAGTAGATAAAAATAAGCAGCCTATAATTGGTTCATTACCCTACATACATATATCCCCCTTAATTTTCTGTGGCCTCTCAACGAATTTTCACACCTAATTTTCCATGGCCTCACCATACCATCTCCTCTCAATATTCTATGGTCCAACCATTACTTTCCTTCTTAATATTCTATTGCCCAATCATAACTTTCTCATTTCGATCTTCTTTATTCCACTATAACTATTTTCTCTCAATCTTCTTCCCACCAAACTTTTCTCTTTGCACATTGTCTTAACTTCTTTAACTTAGTTACAGTTTAGTGGATGTTAAAATTCCATCAAAGAACTTCTTAACCCAATAATGTAAATCTTAACAATCTCTCCTTGTTAAATTGATGAGAAGCAGTGAAGAAATTACCAAAAATAGTGTTAATTTATTATTACTAATTTCATTGTTATAAATTATAATAAATACATTATCTGAAGAAAAGTGGAACACGGGGTAGAAAATAGTGTAAAAGTTACTTGAGGATTGAAATATTTATGGAAGTTAGGAGAGAAACAACGGAGATAAAAAAATTGGTATAACTTTATTTTTATCACAATTTTTTAATTATTATCATTAGTATATAATTAGGACATTTATTATAAGTTATATATTTATATTATGTAAGGCATGAAACCCCAAAAATGGTGCATTCACCTCCTAGATGACTTCAATAGGGACAAAATGAATAATTTACTGTATTTACCCGGAGTGGAATATACCGGGTGGAGTTTACTATGAACCTTCCATTTTATATTACAATAGAAAATTATTTTTATAGTATTATTTATTAATTTGACTATTGCAATATTTCGTATATAATAAATCGCAACCAATCCTGAAGTATTAATGGCTTCAAAAGAAAATAAAAACCTCTTGCACTTGTAAAGGTCTTTCGAAATATATTTCTCAGTAAATCCTCGAAGATTTTGCAGGCATGTAATTTCCTGGTTTATATTAACTTTTTCTAATGTTATCAAAAATGTAAAGCTGTCCAATAAAACGAAACTTCCCGAATATGTTATTTCTTAATATTCAGCTCTTTCGATTATTTCTCTGAGTTCACTCTGAACCTTTTTATATTAAATTCTGTTAGGTATTGGTAGATAATAAGATTCTGAACAACAGGGACTATTTCAGAAAGCGTATTCACGTTCATTTATGGTAAATTGTAGCAATAAAGAGTCTAAGGGATGCAACGTAGGTTTTCACCTCCAATTCAATTTTCTGTATCATTCGCCAGACAAAATAAACTGCTTCCTAAATGACCTTCATCAGCGAGTGTTTGGCTGTTTGACGCTTGTGAACTCAGATAGCGTCAAAAGAGTCACTCGGATAGCGTCAAAAGTGTTACTCGAATTGCGTCAATAATGTCACTCTAATAATGTCAATAATTTCACTCCAATAGTAGCAATAGTATCACTTGAATAGTGTCGCTGGAATACAGTCAATAGGGTCACTCGAATAATGTCAATAGTGTTACTCGAAAAATACCTATAGTTGAACAGTATCAATCTTGTCAATAAAATAGTGTCACTCAAATAGTATCAATAGTATCACTCGAATAGTATCAATTATGTTTCTTGAATATTGTCACTTGAAAAGTGTCATTTGTATAATGTCACTGCAATTGATTTTATCTCGAAGTACACCACAGATTTTCTCTACTTTTCAGTCCAATTGAGAGTTTCTTCTTCATCCACAACCTAATAAAGGAAATGGAAAAATAAACAGCCACTCTGATTGCTGTTATCATTTCTGTGTTTGTTTTAGGAAAGAGAAAAGAAAACGACTTTTTATTATAATTTAGTCGTACTTTCCACAATATACTTTTTTTTTTAATTTTGCTCACTAAATACTCATAAAAGGAATGATTAAATTGAGATGAAATTATTTTCTCTATGCATTGCACACAGTGCATGTTGTCAAGTGTATTCATACTATAATATAATGATATCTTGTTTATGATCTCCATGTCAGGATTCTTCACATCAGGAAACTTTTCACAAAGGGATTGTTCTTACAGGAGTGTAGACAAGCTCTAAAGTGTTCACCCACACACTCGCAAGTCCTCTCTCTCCGCCACAATTTCCGCCATTCAGACAGTGACTGCAGTCTGCTGCACATGTCAAACGGTTAAACCATCTCTGTCTTGATAGCAAGAAAATATTTCTTCCGAATAGAAACCTTAGAATATAGTCTACAAAGTATTTTCAATTCAATTTACGATCATGAGATGAATATTTATATGATAATTCATTTAGTAATATTTTAAATCTAATGCTATAATCGATATAATAATTTATTTAACTCTTTAATATTGTTATAACATTTCTGAAACATTGTTGCTGCATTGGGCAAATATTCTTTCAATAATGCCCCATTATTGTTAGAACATTTCCCTAATATTTCTTACAACATTGCCTCAATAAAGAGAAGTAATATTGCTACATTTTCAAAAGATATTGCCTCTATGTGCTAAAAAGGAAATCCAGGGATTGGATGAAATTTACTATGTAAAACTTAAAACATTTTTCTATTCATTTTAGAAGAGAGAGAGTTGTTCGGTCGATTAAATTGTGGTCAAATGGCAAAGAAAATGAGAAGCCTGACCCATTTAATGACCATTAACTTAAAATAGAAATAGACTTTGTTAATATTATTGAACAGCTTTGTAAGAATCATTTGTGTCTTAGAAATGTCCCTGACGTGAAATGTCACTGAGAAAGTGTGTGCAACATCCTAAGACTTTAACCAATTCCATTGATTAAATTTACTTCTCAATAGATCATTCGTGTGATTTAACTCTTTTTTGAATAATGTGAAATAGTAAATGGTAATAATAAAACATAAGTAAATTTGAATATAATTTTAAAAAAGTAAAGTTGAAAATAACTTAGAAAAAAGTAAATTAATTGTAAAAAAAATTGAAATATTTTTTAAATGATTAATTTAAAAAAAATTATAAAAATTACAAAAAAAATAATTGTTTTCAATTTCTACTGTCAAAATAATTCTGAAGTTTCAAGATTAAAAGTTATGAAAATGTGAATATCATAAAATATTAATAATTATTAAAGTAACCGAGTCTAAATTAAATGAAAATAAAGAAATTTCAATTTATTAACAGAGAGCTTATTCCCATTATTCTTAAATAAAAGTACTTCAAAATAAGTCTTCAGTAAAGTATCCTTTTAATTCCCCAACTATTACAACTAATAAGATATTTTTAATAAATATGCCCCGTCTTTTCCACCCCAACTGTTACAACATTCTATTCTAAGTGCAGATTATTTTGTTTAGAATATTGCAGCTTTTATAAATGAGAAAGCATTTTATTCATCGGAAAGTGAGTTGAGAAAGACTTGGAATTAATTTTCAGTCCCACCGAGAAACAATAAGCCAAGAGTTTCGGAAATAAAAATGGAACAAAATGAGTTTTGGCTGCAAGAAGTCATACCGAAGTTGGAGATTTTTCTGGCGCTTCCAACTTACTTTTATTTACTCTCAATGTTCAGATTCTCATTAAAATGTTTTTTTGTTCGGTCGTCTCTTTTTTATCGAAAAGCAGATAAGCAAATATTTTATATCTAAATCCAATACAAAGTTCCTCTTTTGAGCCTACTATAAATATAATAATTAATAGTTAAGAAGGTGCGTGAAATTAGAGTAAGTTCTGATTATCCTGTGGTTTCACATTTCAGATTATATGATAAAAAAAAGATGTTTTTAATTAATGTTTAACTTCAAATATTTTGATTGCAATGATATATAATTTATAAGATGGAAGATGTGGAACCGTGGGATAACTCGGAATTTACCCTTGTAATGGATAGGTATGGTGTGCAGAAATATTGGGTATACACATATATAGGAACACACAAATAATATTTTTATGTGACATAAATGATACAATAACAAAAAAATATAATAATACTATATGCTTTTAATTATACGAATAGTTTCTATGCATAGTAATTTAAATCAAAGATATTTAATTAATTTTTGTAAGATATAAATTCACTATGAGTAGCAATTGTTAATTATTTAATTTTATGTGTAAATTGTGTATTGAATTATTATCTATATTAATTGTCTTCTTTGATGCAAATATTGCAAAATAATTTGCAATCAATAATGAATTGGCTTCGCATTGTGCTCCATAATATTTAATTAATGCTGTAGATTACAAAACACATTTACTTTCACCTTTCCTGATTACAAAATGAAATGTTAGAGAAATATTTCTATTATTCTAAAATAAATATTGCAAAATGCACTCGCCTTCGTTAAACTGTTATATGATTAATTACATTCAATATATTTATTTAATCTATTTTTTCCTCTATTTTCCTCTATAAGACGTATACATTCACCTTAGCGATTATATTTCTCCATATCCACTATAACATTAATACATATCATTTATATTTAATAAATTAGTATAATTATTTAGTCCTATGATGTTCATGATAACAATATCTATTGGAGATGCCTCATCTATCTAAAATACAAAGGACTTCAGAGCTGAAGATTGATATTAATATTAAATGACTTGATCAAATAAACGGAACACGATTTTACTTAGCTAACAACATATTATTATCATTACATTTTTGTTAGATGAAATCAAATAGTTCAAACAGCTAAATTGGTTGAATATATTTTAATGAATAGATTCATGAAATACAATGTAGTATTTAGTATACAGATGTATAATATTAATTCATGTAATTCATATAAGAGGAAAGTCATTGATTCTGGTTTCTGTATCCTAAATATTCATTAAAAAAAAAATATAGAATTATACAGGGTGACCAAGAAAAAACTGGTTGAAAGAAAATGTTTATGACTCAAAAAGTATTGAACTAAATTGCCGAAAATTCGGTGGACGATTGGTCAATATCCATGACCATCTGATAAATTTTTGAAAGTTATCCAGTCAAAGATCAAGGTCAATTATAACTAAAAAACTAACAAAGTGTTGAATCGAATTGCCGGAAACTTGGTTTAACGAATTGTCAATGACCAGGAACCATCTGATAAAATTTTGGGAGCAATCCGGCGAAGGTCAAGGTCTTTTATAACTCAATCACTAGAAAAGTTGTCAACCAAATTGTCTAAATTTTTGAGCGGTAACTGGTCAATATCCTGAAAAATTTAGTAAGTTTTTGGGAGCGATTAGCTGAGAGGTTAAGGTCTAAGTCATTTATAACTCAAAAGTATTCACCCTAATTGCTTGAAATTTGGTGGAACGATTATTCAGTATCCAAGAACCAGTTTATTATTAGTAAGAGGTAACGAAGATCATCTAGTTATTTGTGCAGTTCTCCAACTAAGGCTAAAAGAAAATTTCCAATTTAATACAACAAAGATATTAACATAAAGATGGATTAGAATCTGCTTGATAAATGGACAATGAATAAGTGTTTGAGAAACTATTGCACTCATATAAAGTAACAGTTTTTTGCGGTTTCAATTTGCATAGTCTTTTAATCCATTCTTTTGTGAAGATAACAAGAATTCACATGCTTGCTCTGTAAACATCGCCGTTTACATTGAAATTTTAGTTACTGTAATGAATGACGAAAATCATTCAGACGTATGGTTCCAGCAGTGTGGTGTCTGCACTTGACAGGTTGGAAAATAGCAACGTGGACAAGATTTTTTCACACAAAACAATTTTCCCTTTTTTCACCTTTGAATATATGTTAAAGAATATACAATTAAAATCGAAACCACACATGATTGAAGACTTGTAGCAAGTGAAACGTTGTCGTCAATCTTGAAAAGTATTAATTTCTGTTTTAATCAGGGTGGTTGCCATTTCTAGCACTTGTTTTATGCTGAATAAAACTTTAAAATATAGTCTTTAATGTGATTTTTTGTTTCTACCTTTCTACCACTATTACTTTTCAAGTGATATTTCGTCTTTAACAAACATTTACATCCGTTTTTCGACCAGTTGTTTGTTTTTTCAGCACGTAAGAAGTATTTATTTTACATAATTCTATTTCAAAAATGTATTATAATTATCTACCAAACAAACATTAAGTTAGAACTAATTACTGAATAGCCTTTCATAATTAATTTCATATTATTCCTAAACAAATTTTTATATGTTTTCATTTTGATTCTAAATGAAATATTTATTCTAGAGTGAGGATGAAAGGACTGCATATAACTTGGAATCATTTGGAGTTAATTGGAATAAGCTGGAATCCAAAGTTTGTCAAATTCCCTTTCGAGTGAATCTATTTCAACTAACTGGTGAAAAAATGAAAGAAGAAAAATGATCGGTAACTTTTTAAACCTAATTAAAGATATTCGATATATGGTTTTAAAAAATGGAAAACCTTAAAAATGCTATCAATAATAAACTTGATAGTAGCAGAGGGATGTTGATCACAATTCAAGTCCTCATTATGTCTGTTGGACTGTAATTTGTGTTGAGATGAAACTGGTACCATTTTAAAGATACTTCAAGTTTTTAATAATGATTGTTTTACGTTTTTAAGGGTTCACGGGATAATGTATGTTTAAAATATTGCCAAATCTTCTGGTACATCCTTTATCATTTTATACGTCAAAGAAAAAGTTAAGGTGTACTTCCACAAAGTTCATTATAGCTGACTATTAGGGCGATTCAAAAAAAAAATTACGTTTAAAAACCTCAATTTTTTTCTAAATCAATTATTGTTGGTTAAAAAACAATACTATTAGAATTTCAAGTCAAATTCCAAAAACCGACGTGTCGCCCGGGAGTTGAAATTTCCATATATTTTCCAAGAATGTTGATTATTTTGTTCAAAAAGTATGCTGGAAGTTAATGCCCATTAATAGTGAAAACTGATGAATTACATTATTTTAATAAATAATATCTAGTTGTAGATTATATGTAGTACAGACGGCAACCACATGGGATAGTTGATAGTTTCAATATTTGTATGTGGCGGTGATCAACTACTTGGGGTTATCATGTAAATTTGATGTTGTTACATTGAAAAGTAATTAGTATGCTAGGCCTACCGAGGCAATTTCCACTAAAATTATTTACTGAATGGAAATCTTGAAATATTCAACTCTCGGCCGACACGTCGGCTTAAAGAATTTCGACTTCAAATTTTACTAGTATTTTTTTTACCAACATGAATCAATTAAAAAAAAACTTAGAAGTTTTTAAACGAATTTTTTTTTAATCACCCTACTGACTATATTATATTTATATATTTCGTAAATTTATCATAACTGAAATAATACCTTTTTTTCAACTTCATAAATTGTTTGATGTACAAATGAATTGTATAATATATGAACTGTAGTTATCTCCTTTCTGTCTCACTCTCCAGTCTCATTTCTGAGTGTAATTACCAGGAAATATTCCATGAATATCAAATTATTTAGTGTTTAAATTAGTGAATAATTTTCAATCATGCCAACTTTAGAAATTAATTAAAATGTCTCTGTTTTGTACATAACTAAAATGATATTTTCTAACAGTAATAAATTGAGTTTGTGACTTGAATTTTAATAGATTTTTTCCGAATATGAAATCTATTCACTGTTCAGTGACCTTTTAGAAAAATACTTAATTCGGTATAACCATTCAATTAAAAACTCAATTTGGTTGCAAATGGCTAACTGATACATAAATACAAACATTCAAACATATTAGTTTGATATCCAACATTTACTCCAAATAATATTGGAATGATATCATATTTTTTCTGTTCCAGCTTTCAGGTTCTAATTTAGCAAATGAACCACTGATTGGATTAATATTTTTGTTCTGTTTTTAAGAAACCTCATGAGTGAAATGATTGGATTTTGTGATTGAATGCAGGTGAAACACGAGTCATGTATCTACAGTTAGAAAGTTATTGATTACGTAATAAAGATTTTCATTATAGGGGATATACATGCTCCAGGTAACCGCTCAATTACCGGAAACGCACACAGTGCTAGGATGGGGAAAGTTAGCATATGTCATTCATTATATTGTCATTTCAAATTTCTAAACAATTTTCCTAGTACAGCTACCCGAAGAACGTGTACGAGTACTGCTTAATCTAAAACAGATATTACTCTCCGAATCGATTTAATAATTTTGATTTGATTTGTCCTCCATCTTTTCCCTGATTGCAGGTAATTGCTCTTGTTCTGTGATTGGCGGTGGGAGGGATATAGTTTAATGACGTAACAGAGTAACGTACTGTGATTGGCGGTGGGAGGGATAGAGTTTAATGAAGAAACAGAGTAACGTGCTGTGATTGGTGGGTAAGAAGAATAAAGATTGATGCAGTCAAATATGATATTCATGTGGTTAAATGAACTTCAATCCATCAACAACGATTTAATGTAATATCAGTTATTATAGATATACCTTAGGAATGTGTATTAGTTTTGAAGTTAAATTATTCAAATAAAAAAATAGTATAAAAAATGTGGAAAAAATATGGAAAATAATATTGGAAAAAATTATCAATTAAAAAAAATTATTAATAAATTAATAGAAATTAATAATTTCATTATTAACTGAAATTATCAAAATTTTTTATGTAATTAATATTCAATATAAAATTATGATTCATTTGATAATTTGGCATTCAATTTTATTATCTATACAACTATCTAATAAAGTTTTTTTAGATTTTTCATCTAACATGTAATATTCAACGTAATTTAATATGTTGGGGTAAAGGAAAAATGAACAGTTTTTCCTAAAAAATTAATCTTTTTTAAATATCACATTATGTCACATTTGTTAAATTATAACCTATTGTAACTAATTGGTATTTCTTCCAGTATTCAATTCGCATTTGGTAATTGACCTTTCTTAATATATCAGCCTGGTAATAATTTTCAGCAGTCTTTATTTTCTCTGATATTTTCTATCAAGTTATATAAAGTCTTCGCGGTCTCTAATGATAAAGAAAATCATTTAGAAATTTTGTGTCTAACTTTTATTGCACTGTATTGTTGGTAACTTTTTTCGCTAGTTTATTAGTAGTATGAAAAGCTTTTTATGATACTTCGATTCATAAAAATAAACACTTGTACTAAGAGTTATTTCATATGAATTTTTATTTGTATGAATAAAAAAATTGGCTACTTTATGAGTGAAGTAAGAATAGAGGGACCTCTCATAATCCTCTTTGGCCCCACTTTCACTTTCTTCTTTCCAGAATGATTAAAGTGAGGAAGGTGTTATACTACATAACTAGTCAGATTTTAGAATTTAAGTTATCTATAACCAAAAATATATAAAAATAATTTTCAAATATTCATTACTAATTAACTGATAAGAATTATTTAACGATGTTGATTTCAAATATAAGTAAATTCCAAACTTATTCAGTCACGAGAATTATGAGAGCTTTGAATGGTGGATACTAATGATATTGAAAAATTGAAATTAGGTACAAGAAACATCCTAACATATTTTAAAGATTATCAATATTATTATAAAATTACATATTTATTAAACTGTACATGTACGTAAGAAAATAAGTTCTTCACCTGAGTCATACTGCAGATAAACCATCATGAATTGAATTTATTTAATTTTTACTTGTTTTTTTTTCTTTACATGATGGTTAACGTTACATGTTAAGCACATTTTACATGTTAAGCACTCTTCACATGTTTTGATATTTTGCATACTCTTTACTCCTAACATTCAGCTGTAAAAGAGCATGTAATGAGTAACAATATGCTGCATACTCTTTACATGTTGTTTACTCTTTACATGTTGTATGTTCATCACATGTTGTATATTCTTTACAAGTTGGATGTTTTTTTATATCTTATATAATCCAAACATGTCTCACATTGTATACGATTGACATGTTTTACTGCATGTTTGACTCAATTCAGTAGCAGTAAGTTAATTCCTTACATTTGTTTAAGGCTGTAGACACACTAAATAGTAAACTTTATCAGCCTGCTGCAGTATAATATTAAACAGGATTTATCACTACGCAGTCTATTTGCAGCTTCTATTCATTAAAAAGCCTGAATGTATTCATTAAACCGCTTGTATGAAAATATTCATAGTTTTCATTTCTATTTCATTTTTTCTGTAGCATATATTTTTAGAAAAACTCGATAAAATTTCATATAAAAATGACGTTTAAGGCCCGGTTAACTGAACCATAATAAACGAATATATAAAATAATTGTTAGGAGGTTTATTAAATATGAAATCTCTTTTACATTTTCAATCTGCTTTATTATGTTAGAGTACAAAAGTCCCAGTGAAAAAAACTATCTCGTCCAATCGTTGCATTTTAATCGAATAGAACGTCACACCATAGGGAAATATAATCTAACTCTATTTGCTTCGACTAATTGTCAAATTAAATTGTCGATACCTTCGTCTTTCGTCGGACATGTCTACTGAATATTCCCTTCTAAAATGTCTTAAATCGAGATGCTTTACGATAAAGATTATGAAAATTCACGTATCGCTTTACATGAATACGAACGATCTGCCGTCTATCATTTTCAGAGTAGGAGAACCTTTTATAAACGTATTAAATAATGAATTGTACACTTTAGGGGCTTCTTTGTTCAGTTTAAGAGTGGAGGAGGTTGCAGTGTGATGTAATTAATTACAATTAAAAGTTTCATTTGCTTGCCAATTAAACTCTATTTAGTGTTAATTATTCACTGTGCTAAAGTATTTAATTTCGAGGTATAATTTATTTTATACTCACGGCATAGCTAATGGTTCATCTATTTAGGAAGTGATGATTAAAGAGATTTATGAACTGAAATGGAAAATGTATCTAAAACTGGAGTGATATCAAATGAAGCGTTTTTTTTCTGGGTAACATTGTCCAAGTATTATAGTAAATAATATTGTGTTAATTTATGTAGTGTTGGAACAATATTAGCAGCGCTGTAACACTATGGGTAATGTTTCAACAATATTAGCAATGCTTTAACAATATTGACAAAGTTGAAACAATATTTGTAATTTTGTTACTATTTGGTAATGTTCTAACAATTTTGGTAACGTTTGTCCAATTTTGGCCATCTTGTAACAATATATGCAATGTTCAACAATATTTGCAATGTTCAACAATATTTGCAAAGTTCAACAATATTTGCAATGTTCAAAAATATTTGCAATGTTAATTCAGGTATTTTAAAAGAAATTGTTAATCCAATCTTTAAATATTTGAAAAAAATGCAATAGATTGTTCTTAGAATGAGTTTTCGATTGAGAACTTTCGAATCCCTGCAGTCCTGATCGGTTGTTCTTCAATTCAAAGTTGGAAGAAGAAGAAAAAGTTAACAAGCTTGGAACTCTGCAAAAAGAAATGATTTCACCTAAAAAAAAGTCAAAGATTCGATGATTGTTCTACTTTTATACTTAGGAAAAAAAGATGGAAGAAATGTTGATGGGCAGGGAAATTTTCGAGTAATTGGACGGTTCTACAGTTTTTAATCATGAATAAGAAAGAAATATATGTAATTTTTAATTTTATAACCATTGATATAAACGCATAATTTCCTGAATTTCTGGGTAGAGAATACAAATGTATATACTTAATTAAAAAACATACACATTTCTCCTCATTATTAAAAGGATATTTATTTGATTCTAAGGATCAAAATTAATGGGCGAGTTTCAATATTTGAACGAATGAAAATTAATTTCTAGATTAACTACCTAATTTGCGACTTATGAGATGGTTATTTAAATATTTTGGTTTAGATTTTCAAAAAATTTGAATATATATAAAATTGAGTAAATATCGCTGCTTTTTGATCAGTGATTACAATTGATGATATAAAGATTATCAAATTACAATGATAAATAATTCAAGTAAAATGTAATTGCCGATTGTAAGTCCTCCATATAGGTATAAATGGATTATTCTTAATAATTAGTGAAAATGTTTCTGGAATATTGGCACAACATTGCCAAATATTTTTGTATCATTGCTACAATAAATTACAACAATATTTGAATATTGTAACAACATTAGAACAATGTTGCCCCAAGAAACATCGTTACATGTCATTTTCTTTGGCTTCACCATAACTTTTCCCAATTTAAATATACAAAGTTAGGTTTTCAGAGTCGGTGCTATAGTTTCTTCACTGGATAAACTACAGACAGGGCCAGTAAACTGACTAGAAAATTACATTCTTCAGATGCATTTTTGCTCACTTGTCACTCACTAAACTAACGAGAAAATACTAAAAAGAAGATGCTGCCGTACAAAATGAGAATGAATGAATAGGGTATGGGTATAATAGGTACTGACTATATATATTATTAATACTATGATTTAAAGTTAAGGATCAATTACCAGATACGAAATGAATACCGTACTTAAATTTGATATGATTAATATTGAAACAATTGTCAATAATAATCCACTGACACTGTATTGTAGTTATTAATTCGTGTCTGCTAAATGTCACTTTACCTATATTTGTTTATTTTCTGTTATAGATACTGAGTCACGTCAATGAATAATCAAGAATAGAAATTTGAAACATAACAACTTTGCATCTACAGAGAAACCACCACAAACAGTCCGTTTAATTGTTATACCTCGTTTCAACTCTTCCACTCAATATCGAAAATATTGTTTACTGTTCTATTTTGGACATATTTAGTGTTTTAGGCTCATTGAATAATGAATATCTCTCTCTGCCAATAGCGCCTATTAACTGAATTATAAAAATTCATCAAGTTGCTTAGTGTAGATGTTAGGGAGCTACTTACCTCAATTTACTAACTTATATGGCTTCATTATTGGTCTGAGAGTGGCAAAGAGTTACTTGATTGGTCTGAGAGTGGCAAAGAGTTACTTGATAGGTCTGAGAGTGGCAAAGAGTTACCTGATTGGTCTGAGAGTGGCAAAGAGTTTCGTCTGGCGTTATTGTATGACTATGTGCATTGTCTAGAAATTGAAATTGTTGATACCAAAAAATAGCTTGCACTTTCACAGCATATCTAACAATAGATTTTAAAATTCGTAGTCCTCTTCAGTTCTAATTCTTAATACCGATCAGACGAGGACGAAGGATTCTTAATTTTACTATTTGGATTATGATACACATTTTTTTCAATTTCTACTGGCTCTAAATTAATATTGTATGAATATTGAATGTTCTTGTATACATTGCATAAATGTTCTTATTTTTATCTTATTCATGATTTTTTATTATTATAAAAAAAAATTCAGCTCTGTATCTTTTAATCCAAAATATTCGATAAAATTGTTCATTCATAAATTCATTTCGGTGGTAATTAGAGCAACTATTATTCTGCCTGTTTATTAATTATATCCAAATGATTAAATTGTGCGAACTAATTCAATCAAATGGTTTTGAATTAGATCGAGATTTAATTAGTCTTTTCAATTATTATAGCTGCATTGCGTGAGATACATTCTTTTGAAGGATAATTAAAAGCTTGGATTAAAATTAGTCTTTTGATTTACGGGTTCTCTTTTAATTACGATTTGAGTATTTTTTAAAGTTTTCTTGTTAAGTTAATGAATAAGGAAAATTTCAAATGACATTTATATTTTTTCTTTAGATGAAATTCTTAATAAAATAAAGGAAAAAATGAGTATTTATGAATTTATTGTTAATACATTTTTAAGTAATTCTCACGTGACAGCAACAGCAATATAATACTACTATTGGTAATATTTTAATAATGTCAGCTATTGTATTAACAACATTGTTGCAAATTTAAATCTTTTAAAAAGCTTCACAGAAAACAATCTCATATTATGTATCATGAACATGGTTTAGTTTTATTGTTTTAACTAATATCCAATTCTGAAATTTACTTTATTTCTATTTCGGTCATTGTCGTTGAATCCAAACCTGGCTTGCATCCCAAACAATGCACTATAACATTAGGACGCAAATCTTCTCATGCCTAAAGATTTAATTAAATGCTAATTTATAGTAGCTCGAGGCAAGCAAATTTCAGTCATGAAATGGCAAGCACTTCAGTTGCAATGAGAAAAACATTTGATGTCCAGATTCCAAGATACGTTCGGAAAACTTTGTAGTCGGGAATTCTAGAAAATTGAATGATGTTTCAGAAATATATTTTAGAGGGTTCTTGGAAAACTCGGACTCGGAAAATTAGGTCTCATATTATAATGATCATATTTAAGAACAACAATAGAAAAAAATTGAAATTATGGATACTAAATTGTGCAGTTTGTTAACTAAAAACTGATAACACCATCAACCTTTGTAAAATAATGCGTATCATTAGTAATTATGACATGTTTTGATATTTATTTAACATGAAACTTGAAAGAAAAAATCGGTTTCGGAATATTCGGTCCGAGGTATAAATAAAACATATTATTCAGATATTATTAGGAAGTGTGCTGTACAACAAACTAGCAGAAACAACAAACTACCTGACGGACATTTATGTTGAGGCATTTATAACTCTGATTCCGAAATTTCCAAATCAAATATTCCAAGACTGAAATTTCCGATACCGAAATTCCCGGCCATTTAAAAGTTACTTAGATCATAACCGTTTGATTGTATTAACAGAATACTTGAAAGTTTATAGAAATAAAATATTGGATTGGTTAAGGGTGTGAAATATTTAAATTATATAGAAAACTATCTAATTACGACCTAATTATCATAATTAACAGTCAATTTATAATTAGTTCTAGTTATATTATACTTTAAAAGTCAGAATTTACAGTTATCTTAAATTCTCTAAAGTTTCGTGTTTTCTCAAATCAATCGGATTCTCAGTCAATTAGAAGGTTAAAAGTTCGATAAAAGTTAGTAAATTATTTATTAATCTCATTGAAAACTTAGATGAGGAATCATACCTAAACTATTTAAATTATAACATTAGTTCGTGTGATTGGAATAATTTTGTCAGGAAAATACAATGAGATTTTGGCATTAGTAAAAGGATTATAAAATACTTCGTCTATCAGATTTTTTCCAAATGTCTTGTTGTGGAGTAATAGATAAACTGATAGAATACGTTTTTCTATATTAGAATTATGTAATCCAAGAAACAATGAATCTAGAACAATATTGCTTCAATATCGTAACAACGTTGTCCTAATATTACTACAAGATTGTTTCATCACTGCCCCTCTCTCTTCACGGGATTATCCCAATACCTTTTCACTAGGGAATAGCACATTATGTGATATTTCACACATATTTTTTTATATACTTATTGTTATTCTATCATATACGAATTTTTATAATATATATTCTTAGATCTAATTCATTTATCATACTTCAGCAATGTATAAACAAAATTCATTAGATATAATAGGTATTTGTTGTCTTCATTATGAAATGATAAATACAATCTCGAAATCAAATAAATTTTGTCAGCATGTAGAAGTTAGCGGGATGGAAATATAACAACGAATTAAATCATAGCGTGGTCATTTTTTGATCTCGTACAAGAAATACTAAATTTTATCAAATTATTTCAAAATGTGGTTAAGGCTAACTAAAATTTTCCTCTTTCCATGTAATCAAAAACTATAGGCTTTTTTCTAATTATTTTTCGCTCCGCCATCTGTACCCCGCAATACGCTTCCATAAATCAAATACAAAGATTTATTGTCCTATTTTTTTGATCTGGCACATTCAATTATTCATGATGAATTCCTTAGAGATAACATCTCATTTTGTTAACCAGACTGCGATCCCACACTCTAACGAATCCTCGCCGTCTTCTAAAGCCACAGACGCGACTAACATCTCATCTGGAGTTATTAAAGAGACATACAAAATATGTTAGGTATACATGAAAGGAATTACGGTAGTTGTTGCCATAAGAAATTAGGTGTGCTCTGAAATATAGGTAGCTAAAATAAAAACTTTTTCTGAGTATGTAGACATTTATCAAAATAATTCAACGTAAATACCATCATCCTAATAGAATTTTACAAAATCAAAACTGTTGTTTGAATGATATTACAACGGTATAATATTTGTATGAAATCTTCCAGGTAAATCAAAATATGTGAAGCTTAAATTCAATAGATTTTCAAAATGATTCTTGTAATAGATTCGAAATGAATGCAGAAATTCTTATGAAGATTAATCTAAAGTTTGAAATCCAGCTTTTAAATTCTTAGAACGATTTGCAAGAACTAAAGGATGATTCGAATGCACTTCTCAATCCTCAGGAGAACGGATTTTGAATTAATCCATTTCGTCAGGAGGTTTGATGCTGATACACTTTTTTGATATCAAAATTCAATCTGTATTAATTGAATATCTTATGAATTATGAGGAAAGTTGCTCGACTGAACAGTTTAACTAAATATAATACTCAGTTTATCTATATTGGACAAATACTTTTTTCTTCGTTTTTTACTAATTATTTTTTAGCAATTATTTCAAATCACAATAATTATACCAAGTTGCACACGCAAATCTGTACTTTCAGGTAAAATAAAGGGGCTGACATATATCAAATAGTAACACATCAAATATTATAACCCATACATCATTCCTACAAGGTGTAATATGTGGTCATCCTATAACCAAATTATTTTATTTTTCAATTCACGAATAACAGTCATCAATCTATTTACCAATAATTAAATTCAAAAAGTAAATTGAGCCTCCTTATTTGTTTCTTAGAGGTAACGTCACGATTCTTGGACACGTCACGGAGTTCGAGTGCTTACATACGGTAGCTCCGAGTGAGTTATCGGAAATAATATAGGAAAAAGTATACAATTTACATTTGAACTCATTATTGTAATCATTTATATGATAGCAGCAGATAGATTTTAAATAATTATATTTTGTAAGTGATTGGAAATTTGGAACCGTCTAATTTCTCGAAACTCTCCTTACATGTCAGAACCAATCTGAAGCGACCATGACATACGCAACATTCACTGCGATTTTAGTGAAATATCTTTGATTTGAACCTTTAAAAAGAAATTTGGTATGTTGAAATAGGTGAAAATTTAAATCTAATAGAATATGGCTTCGAAATATGCTCCTTAAACTCATTGATATGATATTATTGATAGTTATAATTTGTCATAGCTATTGAATTTAAACCTAAAATTAAAATTTATGTACAAAGTAAATTGTTACATTTTTGTATGTATTCGAATGAAATTATGTACCGTAAATAGAGTTCATACAAAATATTGAATTGTGTAAATATTATCAAAACTGAGATGACAAATTCCTCACATTGTTCGTTGTGGGTTACTCTTTATCGTTCAGCAAGAACGATAATGGGGTACTGTTTTGAATTATGAACTAACAATTTTTCAGTTGCTTCAGAAAGTAAATTTGTGCTCATATCCTTTTGACAATAGAGAATAAATAAAGCGCTTAATAGTATCCTCTCATGTATTTCATAAATAATTATAAAATGGCTTTCATGATTTTTTATTTTCGATGCAAAAATATAAAGTGCTTTTGTAATTTAAATATCAAGTAGGCTTGACTCCATTAACTTCTTTTCAATACAGTATTTTAAAATTATTGATGAATGTGAAGTAATTTGCTTTTACTATGAAAATCATTTCAGAAAATAGCCAGTGATACAGGAAATTAATTTCATTTTATCAATCGTAAAAAAAAATTATTACACTAAAATTCTGTTTCCAAGTTTTATCTAACAAAACAAAATAGAATCTCTTTCGAATGTTAACCTTACATGAACGATGTTGGCGACTTTTCTTATTTTCGATATTATCTACACATTTTATCAATTTGTAGTGACTGTAAATAGCTATTGTATGAATATTCTTGAGCGTATGAGTTCACTCACGGTAAATAATTGTGGGATTTGATAGGAAACATTCACCCTTTTTGAGGAATATTATTTGTATCTTCTTGTAGAGGTAAATTGCTTTGTTATTCGTGAATTTTTTTATGAAAGAAAAGAAATTGAGATATTTCATGTAACCTTCATGTGAAAATATGTATATATGTAGTTATATTAATACATTTCAATAAATAACTAATTTCACGCAATCAGTGTTTTAATATAATATGTTGAATATTCTACGATTTTCTTAATTATCACAGAAGAATCTAATTAATATTTGACTCAATTCACTTCGTATGCAAGACAAAGAATGACTTCACCAACTGGAGCACACGGTTCAGTCGGATAATCGTGTTTTAAAATTATCAATTGAGTAGAGAGTTGTTGATATAATCAGAGTAAAAAGAATTTTAGAAATTAAAACAGGAGTTCATTTAGGTTTTCAAGTACAGTCATTTTTACAAGAATTTCCTAATATGAAGAAAAGTAGAAATAGGTTGATCTTCTATTACAGTCGATTATGTTGAAAATGTATTCATTTTATTGTAAATTATCCTAAATTGTGAGCTTTTCTAACTAGGAACTAAGTAAATGTGTTTTTAGTTTATGAAAAATTACAATTCTAATCTTCACATTATTTATCGTCTTAGATATAGGATTTTTTCTTATAAAAATGTCATTCAAAGTCAATTATACGCGATAATGTAATTTCCTATTATATTTTCCCTGTCGTAACTTCCAAATTCAATCAAATATGAGTAGAGAATTAGAATATTTTACATAAAAGTGTATAAAAGCACAATTTGTTCAGAGTACAGTATTATCACCAGGTTGCTTCTGGGGAGCTAATTGGCAATTTTAGTTAGTTAGTTTTTTTAGTTTAGTTTTATTTTAGTTTAGTTAGTCTCTGTATATTTTCCAGTCTAATGTTGGGCAAGGAGGTAAATCTGGCTTATATTCATTAACGGTTCCTGCTTCAACCATATCTTAAATTTTAATTTTCATCCAAATACGTGGATAACCAACTGGAATAATTACAAACTGTGCGTGAAGGTATTAGGAGGATTTGGTGGAATAATTCATGGAGTAGCTTCAATCGCGAGTAAAAGGATTTGTTTATTAATGGGCACATGTACTTGAATTAAGCATTAATTAACACAATTTCTTAGTAGTAGTTAGAAATGAAACACAAATGTCCGTTTCATTTAATGAAAACAAATTTGAAAGCAGGTAAAATAACATTTGTGAAAACACCAAGTCAATACTAAAGTTTGCTATTTAATTTGGTTGGTTATTCTTTAATCATATAACACGTCATTCCTCTATAGTTGTAAAAAAAGTTTGAATCCACAAAGAAGTACATATCTATTTGTTAAATTCAATAAGAATAACTATATATTAACCTGCAATATGATATAATAATACATTCTTGCGTTTATCCATGAAGTTATTAGCCTAATCTCTCTTTATAATATATTATTTCTATAAGTTCATGTCCTTCTGTTTTTAACGAGTTGTTACTAAATACTATATTATAATTTTTTTACCAACAATTTTATAACTGAACGAGTTATTTTAAGTATATGGTTATTAGATTGAGATTAGGATTTCTAACTGGAAAACATGTCACGGGATGATTTTTAATTCTCTTCACATCACCTTTAAGTCAAGTGGCTAAGTGATTCTGTCCGTCAATCCTGTATATAAGCTGTTACGCCCATTATCATGCACTGGTAGAAACTCGCATATTATTATAGTGATTAGACATTTAATTATAGTGTTTTGTGTTTCATTTAATCGCCAACTTTGTAGATATTATAAAATGAGTAGGAAGAAACATGCATTTATAACACTGGATGAACAAATTGATTCAACTTCAATTTTCTCATCTTAATTCATATTATAGCAATAAATTAAAACAATAATCTCAAAAAAATTACGCATCAAAAAGTATTTAATTTGAGTCGAGAAGTAATAAGACCTAAAATTTCCAAACCTAAAATTATTGTCTGGTTAATCATTTGCTCTAAATTCTCCCTCAAATCTACTACTAAATTTCAACTCCAATTCGTTGTAACCGAAACGTTTGAACTTCGCATCTGCATCACTCAACATCACCCAAAGTTTTTTTTATATAATTTGGAGATGTTTGTGAGATGTCACATATTATTTAATTTGATTAATATTCTTGAAATAAGATATAGGATATTTATATACGAACGGACGCATAATTCATGATTATTCATAATGTATTATAAAGTGACGAACGTTAGAATACCATTAGAATAAATAATATTCTGATAGCTTTATTTAGAAGTGATACTGATAGTGAAATAGTTTTCCAATTATGAAATATTAATGCATATTATATAATATATAATAAGAGTGATTTCATCTTCATTGTGTAGGAATATAATTATTTATTTTTCTAACATTCAGTGATTACAAAATGATAGGACAAGACTTTTATGTTTCATTTTGGAATAGTATTATTTTGCTTTATTTTTAGATACAATATGCATTGTTTATAAGTTTAATAATTGGTATTATTTACTTTTGAACAACATACAGTTAATCAATTTCACATTTACAAAAAAATCTCAGGTAAAATTGTAAAGCTTCTAGATATTTCAAAACTGGTCTTGATACACGACGAAAAATTAGTAGGATTTAAAAATAGTAGAAGCATACTGTGATTTTTATATTATCTTCATGCAATAACTCTTCTTTGTCTGATAGTACATCATCACAGTGACTCTTTTCTCTGATAGTACATCATGCAGTGACTCTTTTCTCTGATAGTACATCATCACAGTGACTCTTTTCTCTGATAGTACATCATGCAGTGACTCTTTTCTCTGATAGTACATCATCACAATGACTCCTTTCTTTGATAGTACATCATCACAGTGACTCTTTTCTCTGATAGTACATCATCACAGTGACTCCTTTCTTTGATATTACATCATGCAGTGACTCTTTTCTCTGATAGTACATCATCACAGTGACTATTTTCTCTGATAGTAAATCATCACAGTGACTCTTTTCTCTGATAGTACATCATCACAGTGACTCTTTTCTCTGATAGTACATCATCACAGTGACTCGATCTTTTCTTTGATAGTACGTCAGCATAATGACTCATTTCTCTGATAGTACATCATCACAGTGACTCTTTTCTCTGATAGTAAATCATCACAGTGACTCGATCTTTTCTTTGATAGTACGTCCGCGTAATGACTCTTTTCTCTGATAGTACATCATCACAGTGACTCTTTCTCTGATAGTACATCATCACAGTGACTCTTTTCTCTGATAGTACATCATCACAGTTACTCTTTTCTCTGATAGTAAATCATCACAGTGACTCTTTTCTCTGATAGTACATCATGCAGTGTATCTAATGTAGATTAAGTTTGACAATGCACATACACTAGAGTAGAGTTTGATTTATCAAACACTTTGGCACATCATTCTATTACACCAATGGTATACATAACTCACCCCGTATATTCACTGTCCTCTAACAAAGTAAGACAGTTAATATTTTCGATCTGAGGATCTTCTAACATCATCTAAAATCTTCCAACATCACCTCATTGTTTCTGGTCTTCAGAGAGCTTTTTCTATATGAAAAGCTCTTTCAAGAGGCTTCAAACTTATGAAACAAAAGGAAGGTACTTTAGAGGACACAATAATATTGTTTTTAAATTATAGTAGATGAGATAAGTATTAATGACTTAACAAATAGCATTGGGTATTTCTGTGAATTAAACTTCCTAGTTTACTGAATTTTTGTTAACAATATTTTCCTAAAAGTAACAGAAGAATCATGAAAACAGTTACTTCTTACGGTAAGTTACACATGTCCGTACAATTATTACATGACACTTATGCCTGTTCACTACATACGCTGGTGCGTACGTAAAAAATCTGTCCATTACAAACATGTAATTTATTGAACAAAATAAAAAAAATATATAGTCACTCATTTAATAGCTCATACTTAGATGACAATCGGTTTGCTGATTTTAGACATTGCATGGATCAATGGCGAATATAATTTTTTTTATTATAATAGTCTTAGTATTATTCATACAATAGTTATTAAATATGTGAAATGAATAGTTATTGATTGCAGTTACAGTTTATTGAAATTAACTGATTTCTTAATGCTCGATAACAAAATATACCCTATTACCATTACATAAAATAACGAATGTATATTTTATAACTCTATCACTTTCATCACTATTGTGTTGAGGTTAAAGTCCTAATCCTGGGCAGTAAATTTTGTTGTATAAACTGAGAATTATTCACAGAGTAAATAATCCACGGATTACTCTATCCTTTTTTGATAATGTTTAAACATGGCCCGAACTATATACTTGTGTTAGTTTAACAAATTGAGGGTAATACATTTAGGAGAACATTCTTTTATATCTTTAACTTATGTACTATTTATGAATTCACTGATGGAAACATTGTAACAAATTTTGAACAATTACATTATAATCTAATGAACAATATTGAAAATAGCCTTATTTATTAATGGATCTTTTCTATATAAATATATGAGCGAGTCCATAATTGTAAAATGGTATTTAAGCATATGATTGAATACGAAACTGAAACATATTACTCTTTACTATTACCGAAGAATAATTACCTTCATTAATTAAGAAGAAACATTTAACAATTTTCATTGTAATTTCCAATTCAAGAAATCTCCAGCCCAAAAGTGTGTGCTACATAGAATGAAGTCTTCGAAAAGTCTGGCATTAAAATTCTTCTTTCAAGAGAAATGTTCTGTAAGACAAAAGGAGGACGTCACTTGCGTCACTTGAGAAGATTTATACGAATTTTATCTTAACAAAGAAATCATTCCTGAATTAGTTTGAAGGTAGGTAGGTTTTCTTTTGAGAATCACATATGTAAGTTTAATGGTTGGTACCAAATGAACCAAACATAGGAAATCATCAAATTTAGAAAATGTTTTCAGAGAGAAATTGGTTACTCTAATTCGTTGTTATTGTATCGTTAATATTGTGGAACTAAATTTTATTTGATGATTAAATTAAATTAACATTCAAAAAATTTATGTGAATAAGTAATCTAAATTTCAACATTAGAATTTGACGATGAAGCTGTGAGTGATAAAATGAAATAAAATGAAGCTACAATAATCATCTACTTCCATATTGATTTTAGTGTTAAAGTGAAAGCAAATATACTTTTCCATTTGTTTATCCATATGATAATAGAAACTCTTTGGAAACCTGATATTTACGGTTCATACAATTTTTGAATTTCCGCATTTCTATAATTAGTTGGTATACGAAAACCAATAAAGTAATGAGATAACTCAGGCTTTCTTATCATACCTCATATTACAATAGTAACAATAACACAAAGCTCAAGTTTTAGAACAGTACAATAAAGTTGACCAAAGTTCAGTGAATGATAATGATATCTTTATTGATAATACATATATTTACACAAGAAATACAAGAAAAATTAAATAGGCAATTATCAAACCCTTTTATAAGTTCCAGTGGAATACTGGATCCTTTTGATTCGTACCACAATGGTTGAAGTTCAAATTTATCGCAGGAGTTGAGTTAGGGAATATACCTACAAGGAATAGCATTAATATACCTATCTCTTGAGAGAAATTACAAATGAAGACTGCTTAATTTCCAGAAGAATAATTAGGGCTTAGAGAATAATATTTTCCAAAACATAGTTTAGTCGAGTTATATCACAAATTTTTATTTTTATTGCAATCGACAGACTTAGAAATGGAAGTTAGAATAAAATCCTGCATAACGCAAATAACTGAAATTGAATATCTAATCAGTATAATATTATGGAAGCTTCTGCCTGTGCATGATATATGGACGTAATTCAGAGCCTATATGCAAGATATAGGCCTATCAGTCACATGATGGACATAATCACTTAGCCACTTGACTTAAAGATGGTGTGAGGAGAGTAAAAATCAGCCCGTTATACATTTTACGGTAGAGAATCCTATTATCGGTGTGAAATTCGAAGGAAACAAATCCACTTGTGCTTATAAAACCGTTAATAAAAAATTATAATATTTAGATGGAGTTTGTTACACCTCAGACTGAGAATGAAAATATTTGAATATCAAGAAATGAAACTGCACAATCTAATTTCCTCGTCGTTGATCGAATCCCGTTTCTTCAGTTTATTTTGCAGATTATCTAATAAATTAAATTTTTGCTCACCGTTGGAGAACATATTGGGTCGATGTACAGGTTTTTCCATTCCTACTCTGAATTGTAACTGAAAACTTTGATTTATTTCCGGAGTATCGAAAGAAATTGTTAAGAAATGATATTATCATGCAATTATAGAATATATCAAATTCAAGGCTGTCAGAACATGGCAAGCATAACGAATGTAATTTCTGTTGTTAAAGTTTCATATGGAGGGGCTGCAACAAGTTACTATGTAGCTTGAATGTAATTAGGGTCGGACGGGGTATCACTGCGCACAATCCCACAAATTCTGTATTCACTCAAAAACTAAAGGTACTAGAGAAACTCTTTTTCTCCTGATGAAATAGTCCTGAAAGAGGAAGGTTCTCAACCAGTTTCGAAATAATAGGTAAATAAATAAAATACATATTGGCATTTTTTGTGCATAACTTTTAGTGAGTGCATAGGGGTATCACTGCGCACATGAAGGGGTTTTACAGCGCATTGCATAAATACAACACTTATCTCTCTCACCTAAGTACCTCCTGACTCCATTTTAATGCCCCTCCTCGTCCATATCTAAACCCCCTTCCTACCCCATCTGAATATCCCTCTCCTCCCATCTTAATCCCCCTCTCTTCCCATCTAAATCACGTTCTCCTACCATTTTAATGACACTTTCTCCTCATCGAAATCTCCCTCTCTTCCCATCTAAATTCCTCTCTTCCCATCTAAATCCCTCTCTTCCCCATCTATTTCCCTCTCTTCCCCATTTATTTCCCCCTATCCTACATCTAAATCCTCCTCCCCCTCATCTAAACGACTGTGTTTCCCTCTCTACATGCCCTCTCCCCAATCTACTTGTCCCTTGCTTTTTAAACACATATTTAATGAATCTGAAACGAATTAAACACTTAAATTTTACGCAACTAATTAACTACTTATATCAAGTAATATAATACGATCGTACGTTTATTGTTAATCAATATTCAATTCAAAAACCTCTCACCCCCCCCCTAAATACTTATTCTCCCTATTTTTATACCCCCACATCAAGTTGCTCAGCTACTACGATCTTAAGTTTATTGTTAATCAAATAAATAATTATTTAACACAGTATTCAATATTTATGCCTTTATTAAGAGCTGAAGACTCATATTTTTATATTTATTTACATACAAATATGGTTATTAATAATGCACAGTGATACCCTTCTACCTCTAAATTATCTGGGGAATCACTGCGCATGGTTGTGGCAGGAAAACCGTTGAAACTGAGAAGTTGGAAATTTGACATAATGTAACTGTTATTGTTTGTGCAAACAAGTTAATACAATATGAATCTATAAATCTTGGTAAAAGAGAGTTTGCGGGATTTAAAAATTACCAGGGCAAACATTTTTCAGATCATTCTGAGAGCACCACATACATCGCGACTTAACTCTAGAAATATTCATTGGATAATGGTGCGTCATAATGTTTATGGGAGAAAAGAGGATGCTTGAAATGATGGTGCAATCAGATTTAGGCTAAAACAAATGGTTTTAAAATTATAAGGGGTGCGGAATGATACCCCATAAAAATGGTATGCGCAGTGATACCCCGTCCGACCCTATATAATCCGAAGTTAAGATTGTAGTTAGAGTTACCACGTGAAAGTTATGGTGGGGCTATGGAACACCAGATACCGATTTTAAAAACTATATAAGATAGATGATAAATTCAGAGGAATAAAAATTGAATATTTCTGTCTAATTTATAATATTTTAAAATAATGAAGATGTCAACAAAAAATTTATATCAATTACAGCATGTTAATTTACTCATGGAAGAATTAGAATGCATTGTTTTATGATTCATTCTTACTGACTCATATTTGATTAATAAATATAACGTAACTAACTGTACTAATTTATACTGTATTAACAGAATTAGATGACAAGTTAAATTTGTTTATTTTCCAAACGCAAAATGGAACAGAAGGAGATTCAGTTTCTGTCCCAACTTAATCTTCTATATTCCCACCATAACTTTCTCTATGGATAATTAATTCAATAAACCATCAGTTTTCAAACTAGTTTCAGAGTTTGAGAAGTAGAAATGTCTTCCTGCTTCCTTTGTACGATTAAAATGTCACTATTTTCACCGTAGACTTCGTGTTTATGACTCGCTTCTATTCGCTCGGCAATTTACTCTCAGATTTTTCAATGAATAAATTAGGACGGCAGGTGTTGAATTATAATCCTTATCCTGCAGTCAATAAAGTTAATTAATCAAAAGAACTTGCATTCACGGGTAAACAAATTATAATTCATTAGCAATTTTTTCATTTAATCTTAAACTTTTTTGTGAATATTTTGAAAGAAAATTGAATATCAATATTCATATACTGTACTAATTAGAAACCAAGTAAGATATTTTATAATGAAGTCTCATTTGTGGTCACCTAATATGGCGACTAATGAGAAAATTGATAGGGTAATCGTAAGAAGAGAGAAACAACTGAGAGGGGTGCTTAATAATTAACAAATTGTATGAAGATAGAGGAGAGCGGAGGAGATTTCTTTGAGTATTAACAGCTAGCCGATGATATATCTAACAGTTGTATTAATGAGAAAGTTGATAGCAAATCCCATTTTTTTTGTCATGAAGAGAGCTAAATTACAGGAGTAAAATTCCCAATTATGTGTTATAGAATATGTACTTTAAAAAGTTGAACATGAAAAAATATCCAGTTTATAAATTTATGAAGAAAAAAATTGATGTCAAGATAATACATGAATAGAATTTCATTTATTGGTGATTAAAATAATGGTGACTTGACTGGAATTTCGAGAGTATCTGAAATTTAAAATTTCTACACCTCTAAAATTAATTGAAAAGGTGCGATGAGAACAGAGAGAATGTTCTGACTTGTAGATGAGTTGCATTTGTCATTACTTAAAAGAAATTTTCTCTATCTCGGAAAATTCTATTTAAACAAATTGTAAAAGGTTCTCAAAGAAACTTATGGGTGAATTATTTAAAAAAAATGGATTTTCATTTTTGGGATACTGAATTTCACTATGGAAAGTAAATCTTACTTTTTGAACAGATAATTTCACTATAAACTGTCAGTGAATCTTCCTTTTCTGATAATAAATTTATCTGCGGTTCAGTTATCTTCGGTCTTCTTTATTTAAAAGACGAAAAATATTCTTCAGTTTTAAATCTAAAAAATATCAAATTTCTCACGTACAGAATAACATTACAATATAAAACCCTATTCATATAAGTCACGTATAATGTAAGCAGTTATCAAACTACCTTGTAATAATTAGCAATCAAATAAGTATAATAGTAGGAACGGCAATGCAAAATTTGGGCAACCTAAATTTGTATCTTTTAATTGAGAACTAATTTGAACAATATTTCACACTTTTCTGATTCGATCAAACTCAATCGAAACAGTTATTGTAGACAAATTGTCTATTATTGACGATCAAGGATATTGTCAATTATGGTAAATAATGATCATATGAATCTTTTAATCTAATGATATAGAATTTGAATAATACAAAACAATGATGGTAAGCGATACAAAGAATTATGCAGTCATATAAGAGGAATAATTTCCCTATATCATTTACTATAATATGGTATGTATATTGTGTACGTATTATTATAGCATATAAAGGTACTTTGAAAATTAATTTAAACTGTAGTAGGTAAATTCGAGTTGAAAATTAGTGAACAATTTTCTTCTAATTTCCTTAAGAATTATTTGGTTTTATCAATATTTTTTATATATATATTTATCCATTTTTTTATATTTGATTACAATTTGAAACAGTCAATAGATTTAAAAAAAATTGGATTACCTCATCTCTACAAATTACTTTTACAATACTGCAATGGTGTATTTTTTTTATTTTTTTGCTTCGTTTTTAAAAGACAATATTATGGTTTACTATGTTTTGAAACAATAATAAGGCGATATCCCTTTCCTAATGCAGATAAGGATCAAATTTAAAACCCAATTCATATTAATTTGATATGTTAAAATTAAATTATTAAATAATAAAATAGTACAATTTTACCATAAAAAAATTTATAACCAGTTACAAATTCAAAATGGGACAGAATTTTTTATATCTGAATTTCGAGAGATATTCACAACTGTCAATAATTTGGTTTTTGAATTTTGTGCTCAATTTAATTTTAAAGTGTGTTCTGCTTTTTGTTGAGCTATTTTGATATTTGAATTAATATATGAATAGTGCAATGAAAAATTCTCCGCTTGAAATGAATTTATAACGAAAGTATAATTCCAACCAATTACACTTTTATCCCATATATTGCAGATTAAGAGTGAAGTTCTGTAAATCTTTTCTGGACACATATTTCAGACCGCTTTGTCCGGATGTTATCCAAAAGACAGTTACTGGTCCGTCCAATTATATTATGTTGTTATTTTATAGAGAGAAACAGTTTCTGTAGACAGATTGCCAAAAGAGAACAAGAAGACCTAGCAAACCTTTTGGAGAAGAGACGAGGAATTAATCACTCGACAAACACTCTGATTGGTGACAGAAAGAGAATAAGAACATGATGACCTACCAAACCTCTTGGAGAAGAACAGACAAGTAATATTAAACATGTGATACATATTTTTTTGTAAGATCATACAATCAATTGATTTTTTCAATATATTTAACTTATATGTATGTAATTAAGATAATAGGTAGTTCATTCAATCAATCTTTGGTGAGGAAACATTTATTGATTATTTCGTAAAATGTTCAATTTTCATAACATGACATGATCTCGAATTTTTCATATTTGGAAGTTTATACTCTTATCATAGTATTATTTCACCTTTTTCTTGGATAATAATTGACATGTGTTCATTATAACATTATGATATGATGAGGATGGACATTTATTCATTTTATGAAGAAAATTGAATTCATATAATTGTTTTCACATAAATACAGAAGCAAATAAAATGAATAATAAAAACTATTATTCAATCAGTGTTCCATATATTGAATGTGAATAAGAACATTGCAATGTTTTATTACAGGAGCACAAACTAGAGCTCTAAAGTTTTTGTGTTGCGATATTCAAATGGGGAGTTCCACACCTTTTATTGAATTGGAACAAAAATGACTTTTGTAGACCTTTTCTGTGGATGAACTTGAATACGACATTTGACAGTTACGGAAATTCATGAGGAAAATTTTATCATTCAAGAGAAAAGTTACGGTTTAGCTTTAAAAAAACAAGGATGGAGTCCACCTAATCATCTACAACTCTGACCTATATTTATCCTCGATTTGATGAAGATTTACAATTTATTCATATTAAAATTTACTTATAGGTCAATTAAATTTTATTTGTGAGTGGTGAATATTTTATTAGTATAATAGATATAATATTGACATTACAATAAATGTAATTAAAGATAAACCAATATCAATATATTAGAAATATATTACCAAACATAACAAGATACTGTCAAGGCACCTCTTCCATTTTCCCATGTATTACCATTAATCAGTGAGTGGTATATACTACCCATCATACCCCCAGACTCATGAATCTGAGTCAGCACTTTGTGTGTCTCCCCCCAACAGAAAATGATGCGCAACTGTCACTGGTGATAAGTCTATGGAGAGAAGTCGGATGATTTCATTGATAGCTTCATAGATTGGGAGTAATGGTTCAGGATAAAAGAACATAATTACTAATAAATAAATTACCATTTCAATCGATGCATGGTATTCAACATAAAATATTATATTTATTATAATTCCAATTGTGATTTTGTTTCATAAGTACGTTACGCTTTCAGAAATAATTTTTTGTTTTGGTTTACAAGATACTTGTTGATATACTAACTCTACTGGGTTTCCGTAAAAAAACGAAACCCAACTTTATATTAATAAGTATATTTCAACAACTACAGAAGATACAAGTTTATTTCACGCATCATTTGTTTGTTCAACTTTTCTCCATCAACATGTGAATTTTCATAGAGATTTATTGATTTTTGTGAATGTTATAAAGATTTATTGATGGGTGGTGAAAATGGCTTTGCGCATATGGTCAGATAATGGATATTGAAATGAGTTCAAACATAAAATATATCTTTATTAGACAACAACTCTACAGATAAAATAGATTTATTTTCAGGTTTTAAAAGCATTAACATATCAATTTTTTTCATAAATTATTGATAATATGGAGAAATGTGTTTAAGTACAAAAAGGAAGGCACAAGTTTAAATTACAACAAGAGTCAATCAGGTCACCCCTGCAAAATGAAAGTCAGAGTGATGATTTTCATTTCCACTGTGATAAAGTAGGTAGAAGTTAGAATCAGGATGGTTTTTCTGTTGAGCTTATTGCAGAATTTTCTGATTAATTTCTTTTCCGTTCATATAAAATACAGCTTCGTCCCCAATGATAATATCTTCTACAAAACGAAAATGTCCTAGCCATAACCAGTTGACGAATTTTCTACGACGTCAAAACTCTGTTTCAATTAAGAAGTTGAACTCTTACTTTTATTTTTAGGGGTCATGTATCGATTCGATCGATTGAAGATTATCAGATATTTTGTTCATTTCTCCTAATCAAAAAATTCCTATTCTCTGAAAAAAGTTGCTGAACAAAATTGATTTTGTCTTCATATCGTAATATCCTCTGGCGACCTGAACGACCATTGTTAGAATTTAAACTTGTGTCTCCCTTTTTTTACCTACTCGAACACGTTTCTCCATATTGTCAATAATTTAAAAAATTGGTTATTTTTTATGCCTTTGATATCTGACAATAAATCTATTTTATTTGCAGAGTTTTCGTCTAATAAAGTTTTATTTTTTGTTTGAACTTACTTCATTATCTGTTTTCTGACCAATTACGCAAAGCCATTTTCACCACCCATCAATAAAATTTTTATAACATTTACAAAAATCAATAAATCTTTATGAAAATATTACTGTAGATAGAAAAAGTTCAACAAACAAAACGATATTTAAAATAAAAGTGTATCTCCAGTAGTTGTTGAAATATATTAATTTTACGTTGGGTTTCGTATTTTGTTTTTGGGTCACCCTGTATTATTTATATAAATTGAAAATGAATTCGACTTCATTGAAAATAAAATTGGAAATTAATTCACTAAAATAGAAAAATCAATATCTGTTTAATTAAAAATATTTACGTAAAGATATAGATATAAATATATATATTGGAATAGTTCTACTACAAAATGAATGCTAAAGTATTAAAAACTAGATCATGTGCACTCGGTAGAGCGCATACCTTTGCCTCCGCTTTGACATGTTCTCTCCCAAAATTAAGGAGACTGCTAACCAATCGTCCCACCAAGTTTCATGCAATATGTTTTTTTTTTGAGTTATAAATGACCTTTACCATTGACCGGATTGTTTCCAAATTCTACCAGATTGTTCCTGGTCATTGACCAATTGTACCATCAAATTTCAGACAATTTGGTTGTTTGGTTGAATACTTTTTGAGTTACAAATGGCCTTGACCTTGATCTTTGATCTTTTACCCGATCACTCCCAAAATCTATTAAAATGGTTTCTGCATATTGACCAATCGTTCCACCAAGTTTCATGCAATATGGTTCAATACTTTTTGAGTTATAAATGACCGTGATCTTGACCTTGGACCGGGTTACTCCCAAAAGACTAGCAGCAGGTCACTGGACATTGACCAATCGTTTCACCAAATTTCAAGCAATTTGGTTGAACACTTTTTCATTAAGCGAATAACAAGATGATAAATAAATAAATAAATTCCGATGAAAATATAACCTTCCACAAGATTGCGAAGGTATATATGTATATATATTATCTTACATAATTATGTATATAGTTCATATACTTTCAAAATATCCTGAAATTATACATCAATAGAATTTTTTTGGAATAGTTGGAATGTTAGAAGAAGCCGTGTGAGCATGACAGGAATTCTCAGAGAAATTCCCATAATTTTATTTGGAAATAAATGATAAGCGATATGAGAGAATTGAGTTAAACCCTCGTCTGATCATCAAAAACAAAATAATTCGGAATAAGAATTTAAAATAAGGACTCTCCTCTATTGACTAAGCTTTTTCTCGTAGCTAATAGAATTATAAATATTAAATTTTGTTATAACAAAATTAAGTAAATATTCAATATTCATTATTAATATATCAGAGCAAATGATAATTACTTCATAAAAGAACATTTCATATTTTACGGGTATCTCAAACATTCCATATTCGATATTAGAGACATGATCATTTTATCATCGATTTCAATGGCCGACAGAAAGCCAACGATCGGTTAATTTATTTTTCTGAGTACTTGTTAAGCAAACGTACGTCAAACTCAATTATTATCCTCCTACTGCAGTTTTCTCTTGAGAACCCCAATAAATTCCCGAAGTTCATTCCTTCTGACAGATAATATTTTACTTTCATTCCCAGGGAATTTAGGAATCGAGTACTATATATCTAGAATAGGATATGTAACATGTATCAAGAATTAAAATTCAGTGACAAATTGACTATTCCTAAATCTTGTTGACAGAAAATATTTCAATTATTGATAGGGAGAATTGAGATTTTTATATCACATTTTTTTTCATATCACTAAACTTGTTATTGAAATTTTCAAATCATTGATATGTTAAACAAGATTTTTTTAGTTAAACGAGTATGTTACTTCCTCAAGGCCCGTTTACACGCTACGATAAATAGGAGCGATTTATTGAGCACAGAGATCGCAACAATTTATCAGATGATTGAGACAGTGTTTACACGCAACGATTTTTACTCCAGTATCTTTATTTTTTACTAGCCGTCATGGACGAAACATCATAATGGTCTGCATTTGGAATGTGTTTAGCATTATATATTGAGTTAGATTGCAACGATTTAATAAAACCCTGTTCACACGTTCAAACTTATCGTTACGATTCGTATAAATTTGAGCCTGCTAGCACCAATCACACAATCCAATTCCAACTCCTAAAAATCGCTACGATCACCTGTTTACACGTACTGATAAATTGCAACAATCTCTTCATTACGATAAATCGCTTCAATTTATCGTAGCGTGTAAACGGGCCTTTAGAGATATAATTAGTTCATTTATTGCATAGATAAAAATAACTATTCTGAAAACTCCACATTTTCATCAAACATCCAATATTCAATATTTCAGTAGTCTAAATACCACCAATAAAAGTATCCCTTTCCACCTACCCAATCCAGAGTAAAATAATTGCAGCTGTAAAACTAAAAAAAAATCGTCAGAAAAAAGAACAAATCAAACGAATCCTTTTCATCATTTTATGAAGTGTGAATAAATTTTATATTTAATCCATATGAAGTTTTGACTGAATATTGCTTGTGAGCTTTTCTTGCATGAACATTCAACAATAAAAAGTATATATTTATTTAAATATATCAATCATAATTTCAATATAATTCCACGGATGTATAAGATATAATTCAGGTTTGCATTGGGTAGGCATACTTTTTTTTGACGATCAACAACTTTAATTTTCAGACTGGAAATAGTTTTTTTCTCCTTGCCAACAAATTACAGCAGCAGAAACACAGTCAGTGCCAGTAGTTTGGTGCTGTCAGTGACAGCAGAAACACAGTCAGTGCCAGTAGTTTAGTGCTATCAGTGACAACAGAGAAACAGTCAGTGACAGTAGTTTTATGCTGTCATTGACAGCAAAAACTCAGTCAGTGCAAGTAGGTTTTTGTGAAGTCAGTGAGAGCAAAGACACATTCAGGGCAAGTTTTTTAATGCTGCCATTGCCAGCAGAAACACAGTCAGTGCCAGTAGTTTGGTGCTGTCAGTGCCAGCAAATTTTATCTGCTGGAGAGTATTATCGAGAAAAATCTCTCAGGTTTTATTGGCTGTGGAAAATAAGAGTTGAGAAATCGACCGGAAAATATTATTTGTGGGTGACAAAGCTTTCACTCACAAAATCCTCTCACTGCAGTTCACATCTGATATGACATAGAAAAATAATAAAGGGAGATCTGTATGAATATATATCACATAATTCAAAAGTTTTTGTATAAGGAAAATTCAACTTATTAAAAGTGAAGTAAACTTATTTATACAGTTTAAAAGTTCGTCAATTAATTTAGAAATGATTTCACATAGCCATCACTTTTATTTTCTTCATAATTATATTAAACATAATTAGTTTGACGTGTGTTTTATATTTCTTTAACTTTTTATATTTCTTTATATCATTCATGTCATTCCTTTAAATTTACCGGCTCTTATTGACTTTGTACCTACTCAAAAATCAAATATATTTATAAATTTAAAATTTCAAAAAAAAATACGTTACAGCGTAAATCATATAAATTAGGAAATTAATTGTACTGTGGTGACGTAGAAACACAGCTATTAAACACACAAAACCCTATCATCCACGGTTTTACAGAGAACAGACACTTACGCGAGCTTTGATGTGGTCACACTCCACCCGATCACAGCTCTGCCCTCTCAGTTGCCAATGTCTTATATTGTACCTATTTTTTCATTTCTCCTTACATGTTCAAATACTTTACTTGAAATCTAATACACATTAGTTTAGTATATATACTAACAACTCGTAAAAAATACAGTACCGTATGTTTATAAATATGACATGCGTTTTTAACACATACTCAAACCCTCCCGTTAATTCTGATAGTCAAACTCATTAAGGTAAACTCCAGAAGACTCAAGTAATGAAGGACCCGAGTTATGAAGTATTTTCTAAAATTAATGATAGAAAACGATATAAGCAATGAATTTCGTCCTAGGTATTCCTGAAAAACCATAGTTTTCTCCAAGGTTTTCTCTATAACTATCAGTGTCCCTGAGATATGAAGTGGCCCTGAGCTATGAAGAAACCAAAACTTCATAACTCAGGAGTTTCACTGTAATTTTATTATTAATCCATATATTACTTATTTTTGAATTTCCTCGTTATATAGTTTGATGATCATATTCAGCCTCTTTCAATCAGAATGAAAATGGTTTGGCTGCACGATAAGGGATAAGGCAAAATATATTTGACGTCGGGAAGTATCTTTGAATACTAATATCAGACAATTTCTGTGCTTTAAAAAACATTGATATAGGAAAAAGTAATTCAATTGGTAACTGAATTTCCTAACTTCAGAGTTCTTTTCAAGAATTCAAATTGGTTTCAAGACTCCATAGATCGTGTGACCAAAATCTCTCTCTCGGGATTGGTATAAGAAAGAATTCCGTTTCTCTGTCTAATTTCTATTTTAATGAGAGGAATTGTCTTATACGTTAAACAATTGTTTTATCATTGGAATTGATTTCACCTAGAGTAATATCATACAATAACATGATTTATAACCTAACAAATGTATGAAACTCCTGTTTTTATTAGAAAAATATCATCTGTAAAAAAATCGTAGGTAAAAATAAGTCAAAAATTATTGTTCGTGAAGCTAATCATAATGAGATTAAATGCACCCTATATTGTATACGAAATTACTGCATTGAAATTATTATAAAACAATAGTATACTAAATAGTTGATGTGTTTTAATGAAGAAATATTATAAAAAATGGTAATTTTTTTATCATAATAAAGCATTGCAATAATTGCGTATTGGTGTAATAACTTTCCATTGTATTCCTGTTTGAATTACAATGAGGATTTTGAACAATTAGAATAGTTGCACCTGATGTCGAACTGAAGAGAGAGAGAGAGAGAGAGACAATTTTATGGTTGAATGGGGTTCGAACCTTACCTGTTGAATTGGACAGATTTGAAAAGTAAGTATGGGTAAGTTTCAAGTTATCGATAAATTCCACTTTTTCGATCGTGAAAGAAAATGATAATAATTCAAAACTCGTTATTTTAATTGGTATCCAGTATAATTACTGGCCAAGTAAAATATTAGGTTAGATGTAAAATTTTATTGTGTTCTCTTATGTGATCGAAAATGTGGAACCGGTCGACAAAGCAGAATTTACTCTTCGCGTTAATTTACATATCTTGCATAGTTGAAATTATATATGTATGTTTGATTATCAATCTATTCATTTTCAATAATGCGTATCATTATACAGATTCTTTAAATTAAGTACATCGCTCATAAATTTGTTTTTATATGAGAACTCCATAATATAAATGATGTTCTCTAGAACTGAACTTTTCATTAGTTTATTAATAGTTCAATGGAGAAACAATTACTAATTATCGTTATTGAAATTCATATATAAATAAATATGTATTATATTATAATACTTCATACTATACGTTTTGCATAGTGCAATATGAAATATCTGTATGATTAATTTATTTGAGTAAACTAAATAAATCACCGCAAAAGTAGAATAAAATAATATGATAATATGACACTGATAATCCTAATCCTCCACTTCTTACCTTTCCTTATAATCTCTTCTTTGAAATCTATCAACTAATCACCGTGGACTTATCATCAGACACAAAAACGGTATATTTTGTGTGTCTCCAAAAGTGCTGACTCATGACTGATATCGCATCGGAAGCTGATTTATGATAAAACTCTCGAGGTAAAAGATGGCGTAAATTCACATCTCGTATACTCGGTTTCAAAATTATGATAATTTTATGTAATTTGATACGAGGTTAAATATGAATAAATTATTGCAATATTACTCTATCAAACCATTTAAAAAAATACTAGGATGGAATGTTGTTCTTCCAAACAATGATCTTATATTTCGATTGACAAGTTATGGTAATGTTAAATAAGATATCATATGTTAGTGTCACAACTGATTATTTAATGAATCATATTACAAGTGAAATATTATGAACATTAACTAATGTTTCATAAAATTTCACAAACATTCTCAATTGTATTTAATCTTAAATAATTTTGAAATTTATATTGCAAGATTCATTCAAAATTCGTTGGGTTACTTTCTTAATGGTAAAAAGTTCCAATGATTAGAAGTGCCTAATGCAGCCAAAAAAGAAAAGAAAAATGTGTTAACAAAGATTTTCAATGCGGACAATTCATTGTGGTCAATTCATATCTGATAATTTGTCGCGGACAATTCATCGAAGACAATTCGTCGCTAGGAATATTTTCCATTTCGCCATATTTCACATTATTAATTAATTTCATATTAATTCATTTTTCTTATTATTTATTCATATACTGAATAAATAAAGAAATGATCAAAAAATGAGTATCTTATCATTTATCAGCATTCATATTTGTCTAATCGTATGTAATTATGCGAAAAAGGAAAATTCATGAAAAGACAGCTTCAAATCGGTTTAAATTTCTTTTTCATGAGAACTGTTCCGCTTGGACTACAATTCTTTCGATTCTAAATTGCTGATGAGACACAATTACCATCATTGTTTGCATTTTCTTTATTTCAGATAGAATTTTTCCGTTTTCCCTTGATTTAATCTCACGCTAAGGTTATTTAATAAATACTCTCTGAAAGTACACAAACAATGTATTCGAATGGTAGCCCTCAAAGTGAACATCATTAATTAATTAAAAACTCTTATTCTTTTTAATTAACACAAAAAACTTTGGATATTCATCTGAAAATGGTTACTCTAAAGATTTTCCTTTCAGAAGTTTCACACGTAGCAAATAGTGGAAGTATGATTTCTCCTAAATGTAGAAAAGGTGAATTTGATATCTTACAAGATTCTCATTTGAAGCATCTTCATTTCAAGGAATCTCATTTCATTAACTCACTTTTCATGAATTCGCATTTCATTAACTCACATTTCATGAATTCTCATTTCATGAATTCTCATTTCATGCATTTACATTTAATTGATAAACATTTCATGAATTTACAATCAATTGATTAACATTTCATGAATTTACAATCAATTGATTAACATTTCATGAATTTACAATCAATTGATTAACATTTCATGAATTCCCTGTCAAAGCTTCACTTTTCATAGATATTCATTTTTTTAATCACTGCCATATAGAGGTACTTTCTCTTCCCATGATAACTGAAAGTAAAGGTACTACAAAATAGAAAAAAAAAGGTTATCATACATATATGATGTCATAGAACTAAGGTATTCAATTGAAGATTAATATAAATTATCAAATCTCTCTAGCAACTCACTCTGAGAAAATGTTATGCTACATTTGAAGAAAATTGTGGAAAAAAGTATTATATACGTAATTGTGAATTTTTTTTCGTGCACGATTCTGTTAAAAGTAAATAAAAATAAAAAATGTTACAAACAATTATAAATAGATTAAACTAATTTCGAGAATGTAGTTCTCTTAAAGAATAATTTTACACATCCTTACATTTAGTTCCTTCCCTTTAGAATTTGAATTTCTCACATAATTGGTTTGGGTTCAATTGTATTAAAATAGAAAGGAGCTAAATTTGTTTGTTAATGAAATCCTAAAATTTGTGTTAGCTATGATTATTAGGCCAATTTTAGACAGTATTCAAACCCCCTTCAACCATTAGAAACCTGTAGGATTCTTGTATACGTAGCCATGCCGGGGCAGAGGATCTGCATGTCAAAGCTTCTTCTACCAACTAACTTACGGACCTAACAACAACAATTAAGCAGTTATTTGTTAGCCTGCTAGCGAATGGCATCAAACGGTGACTGTTCCTCCACCTCACTTCGAGCGTTACAATTACAGAACATTTAACGGAAAATAAACAAACATACAATTGAAGTTTGATGTTTCAAACACAATTCACTACCAATTAGTGTAGTGATACTCTGAATGCAATATATATACGTATATATTTATATGAAGTCCGTCCATAATAGAAAATTTGTTTTAAATATTTGGTAGTTAAAATTTATATTGCCGAATTGAGTTTTCAAATGAATGATTGTTAGAAAATTCCCTGATGTATATATTAGCTAGTTGTACACATATAAGTTTAATAATGTATCATTTAATTATCATATATTGTTAATATTTCATATCATTAATTTTTCAAATTATTACCTTTTCATATATTGTGTTCATATTTCTATTTATAATTAATAGCCAGATAGCACCACCTTCAAGTTAGGGTATAAATTAGCTACTCCTTGGTGCTATAAGTAGTAAAAACTTGTGCTCCACTCTGTGTACCACCACCTACATATATGTAGAGATAAGGGAAGGAAATCATAAGATTCACAAAACAGTATATCGGCTGTAAATCGCAACACCTTACCAAATTCTCTTCTAATCTGTTCCTTGTTTGAAATTTTTTTTTGCAGTACAATGGTATACCTTTCTCGAGCTTCGGCTCAATTTTCAACGTTAACTTAGCTTCTTGTCCTACCGTTTTATGGTAAGACTCTTGAATAATTTGTATAAAACTTAATAGGTATTAAAATTCAAGGCTTGCCTCTGTTCAATATTGAATGTTTGATATACTCTCTCTTTGTTAATTAGTTATTAACTTGAACATTGTTTTCTCCTTGAAATGCCTTCACTATACCTGTATGGTAAACGGAAAGTTTCATGAAAAATTATCTAATCTTCAAACTATACTTTACTATTAGTGCAGTTTTTTTTAATTGGGCAGTTAAAGTAGTGTGATTCATAGCTTTGCAATAGATTTGATGTGGTAACAATCTTTCATTTTTAATATAAACTATGGTACATTACAGATTCCCAAATAAACTTGATTCATCTTTAATGTTATTTTCTATTTATCCGTTGACCAATAGTTTAGTTGGATACAGTTCAATTTCAGGAGACCGTCTCACTCAAATCTGAAAAAAATGATCTTTTTTTTCTGTCTTATAGTCTCCAGGATAACGTGTTATAATATTAGAGCTAAAAAATAATCTAGAAGTGCTTCAAAAAAAGATTTACAAAATTGTAAATTATACCTGTCATGTCTTTTAAAAGACCTGTCTGCACTGGTATTGAGGGTTTATTTGGATCTCACATCAAATGACTCGTTCACTATATGCTTCAAAAAGAGGACACAACACCCAAAGAAGAGCCTCGACGCTAAATTATTGAACCAGATTTATTTCAGTTGGACAATTTTTTCCCAAAAAATTTCAGTAAATTGGCGCTCCTGAAAAGTACATTTTTCGACTTCAATTGGCATCAACTCCTACAGTTTTTGGCATAGAGACAGGGTGTTTACTTCATTTTCTTATAAATGAATTGCTCACCAAGTTGCAGACAAGTTTTTTTCAAATTTCCCATTGTGCGAGGAGGTTTAATGAGATATATGAAAAAAAATCAATGTTCGTGAGAAATAATTAGAAAGCTCTTTTACGAATTTTCAGGGAAGAAATTGAAAAAAAGCTCTGTAACTTTGTCTGAACTAAATTTTGAAAAAGATGAAATTAACATCATGTATCCAGTTCAAAATTGTATGAATTGATGTTTTATGAAAGTACCCCCTATTTGAGTTTTTTTTGGGGTGGGAGGTAAAGAGGGCGAGGACGAAAGATAAATCCGGAATAAAAAAAATAGTCCATTTGAGTAGTTGCATTAACCCTGGTAATTTCTAATTTGTACAGTCATTAATAAACTTCATCTAATTTTAAGGAGATGGTTCCCTTTAACCTTATATAATTTTAATGACATATATATTTTAGTGTGGAGGTTACAGAGCAGCTTTCAAAATTATTTACTTTTTATAATAAAAATCTTGAATACTAAAATAATTTATCTCTGCAAAAATTAACAAATAATATTCCAAAAGGGATGAATTCTTAGATCGAAGAACATCCGTACAATATATATTTCATCAATTAATAAAATGTGTACAATGTACATGATATATATTTTCTATTTACTGTAAATTAATCAACACTATACAATGTAATTTGTTGAGGAAAATATGCTGTCAGTGAATTTCCTATGAATTCATTCCATTCTATCCAACCCATACTAATGACTGTCTTCTCACTATATTGTCTTTATTGAATTGGTGTGTTACAAAACGACAACAAAGTTAAGAGGAGAAGTAAAATATATTTGTTGTTCCCATTACCTGGATAAGGAATCTATTTATTTAAGAACTTTAAAAGCTGTCGAATAGAAACATACATAAAGTGCTTTGTTTCTCTTCTATGGAATATATATATTTGAAATACAGGATGATCAAAATAGATTTACCGATAGAATTAGTTGATTTCAGATATTAATAGGATAATAATGAGAGAATTCTTTGACTGAATTCATATTGTTGTATATTCAGCATTAAATTAACATAAATAATTTTGAAATGACTGCCATTTGTAATGATCATTAACTGAAAGTCAATAACGACGCACTACTTCTTCATTCTACTTGTCCCTAACAGAAAGAATGGCTGTCTTCAAGAGTCCAAAATTGGTAGGTACTATGAGTTGGAATTTCATATTCCAAGATGGACCACAATGTGAGTTACATATGATTGATGGCAGGACTTAAGGGATGGAACATTTTTTTGTATCAAAATCTCTAGGAGTTGTATTTGCTCCACCTTCGAGTTTTATTTTGCAGAGTAGGCTGATATTCCAACAAGAATGAAGTTGAAATTGGTTCCAAATGTTTCGAAGAGCCAATTGGAAAGCATCATGAGGTGAACATGACCGGTACAGACAAGTCAACAAAGCTTAGTGTTTAAAAATCGATCACTCTGACTATTGGTGTCACCCTCCACTGATAATCATTTCATCTAACCAAATCAAAACATTTATGTCACTCTCGTCATTAGTAATCGATAATATTTATTTTACTATATAGGACATTATAAATGGTAAAAACGTATTTTATTTAATGCCTACTTACACGTTACAAACAATAATAACCCATTACATATGGTGTCTCAGTTCAAACACTTAATCGAAATCTAGTTATGCAATTGCATCCATCCAAGGTATATATGTAATTCATTAAAGCAACAACTAATTCTTCATACCAGTTTATTGTTCTGACCAAATTAATGAGAGTGCTATTCAATTACAGCCCAATGATTGCACAATGCAGAACAAGCAAGCACGATCCTCGAATATTTTGCTGCGAAAATTAAATAATTTTTTCAAGTAGAGAACACAATTAGGTCACACAGAACTTTAATATTGTTAGGCAAGCGATGAGGTTAGTAAATTTTAGGTACGCTATTGTGCATTATAATTAGCTACAAACTCTTATTTGTGTTTGCTGGTATTCACCAACTAGGGGAGCGTCGTGAAACTCGTATACTCTGTTTATTCAGTCTATTCGGGAAGTGGGTGTAAACACATATCCTCTATAACGAAAATGTTGATTTTGAGCCACCTCTCAAAATCTGTTTTCGAGCATGCAGAAGTGAATTTTGAGCCACTAATCAGAATGCAACATTTATGATCATTAACAAACTAAGATTATCACATGTATCTGATAAATAATGATTATTTTCATTAAAACTTTTTTATTTCTGAAATAATCGAGGTGGCTCAAAATGAATTTTTTGCATTATGAGCCACCTAAATTTTTTTTGAGGTATATTCACAAATAGAATCCAATTTCCATAAATAGTTAACAAATGCAATAAAAAAACTTATAAATTTTAATATTAGTTGCATACGAAGCTCTGTTACTGTTTTTTAAAAAGTGGTTCAAAATAAAAAAGTAAGACATTGATTTTCAATTTTGAGCCATCCTTGATATGAAAAAACAAACATAAGAAAAAACTTTTATAAAAATGATTATTTATAAATAAACACGCCTATAAAGGACAAAGGAAACGTTATTAAACAAAAATAAACCAAACCTTTTAGAAACTGATATACAAATAAACTTAATATACTACTGGGTCAGAATTCCTCTGCTAGCGATACATTTCAATACTGAGCCACTTTAATAATATTTTATATTTTCTGCCCTAAAAGTGCTAAACCATATCTTCAGATCCTTGAAGACTATTACTTATGCGTGCAGCAAAACCTTATTAGTAGATATTTATCAGTAATAAATTGAAAAACTTAGTAAGTGTCAATCTATAAATAATTCACTACCTTGTGGTTCAAAATACGAGGATAGGCACAATATTTAAATTCTGAGCCACTAGAATGATATCTTTTAATTTCTGCCCTAAAAGTGCTGAACCATATCTTGAGATCCTTAAATATTACTATTAATGTGCCCAACTATACCTTATTAGTAGATGTTTATCAGTAATGAATTGATAAACTTTGTACGTATCTATCTATGAATAATTCACTACCTTGGGCTCAAAATGCGTAGATAGGCACAATTTTGAAATTCTGGACCACTAGAATGATATCTTTTAATTTCTTCCTGAAGGATGCTAAACCATATCTTTAAACCTAAACCTTGATGCATGCAACTATACTATATTAGTAGATATTTATCAGTAATTGAATGAAACACCTTTCAAGTAAATAATTATAAATAATTCACTATCTTGTGGTTCAAAATGTGTGAATATGCAAATCGTTTCGAATTAAGCCACTTTTTGAAACATTGAAGCATGTTAAAAACATTAAAGCATCGAATGTATGTTTGTAACATTATTACAGATTGGGGACGTTAAAATGACATATGTTCGAAACACCGAAAACACGTTTGAAACATTGATAACATGATTGAATTAATTTTGAAATATTTGAGACAATGATAACATGTTTGAAACACTGCAGAGGAAATATGATTGAACCAATAAAACATATTGGAATGACTGATCAAGTTCAGAACACTGAACATTTTTGAAACATGAATGATTATTTGAAAAGTTAAAACTTGTCTGGAATATTGATAAATTGTTTACAATGTTAGAAGCATGTTGAATTTAATGTTGATTGAATCAAAATGAATGTAAGAAACATTGAAAACATGTTTGGAACACTGTGAACATGTTTGAAACACTAAGCACATGTTTGAAACATTGAGAACATGTTTGAAACTCTGAGAAAATGTTTTAAACACTGAGAACATGTTTTAAACATTATAAACACGTATGGACAATTATGAACATATTTGAAATACAAAAGCATGATCTAAACATGTAAACAATGTTTATAACATTGAAAAAATGTTCGAAACATCTAAATATCTTCGAAACATCTGAATATCTTCGAAACTCTAAAATATATGTTTGAAACAACACAACATATTTGAACAATAAAACATGTTTGAAACATTATAACATGCTTGAACGGTAAAACTTGTTTGAAATATTAAAACATGTTTGGGACATTGAAAACTGTTTGAAACATCAAAATATGTTTGTACATAGGAAACCTAATTGTTTGAAACATGAAAAAGAAAGTTTGAAACGTGAAAAAAAGTATGAAACATGAAAACAAAGTTTGAAACACTGAGAAGATGTTTGAAACATTTAGAGAAACACATTTGAAACTATTAATTTTTTTAAATTTCTATTATACGTTCTAACAGATTATCAATTTTTATATTATACGTACGCACGTACGTTTTAATAGGACTTCACCAAATATGTATTATTTAATTTTTGATATTCGCGTTGTACATGGATAACGTTGGTATATCTATAGTGCATTTCAGTAATATCAGTTTAACATGAAATTAAATCATTAAATAAATATGAAGCTTAATTATTTCATAAATATGATGTTTGATCACTCAATCTGAAAATAAATTATTTAATATGAAGTTTAATCAATTTCTATTTTAGTGTTATTCATTGTGGATCATACTATATCTTTATATCGAAATAACGCTCCTTGCTCAGCTTTACAGTTAAAAAGTTGAGTATAGTTATACTTTACTTCGCGTTCTATTGAATTAAACCAGGAACAACCATATCATTTGTATAATCAATGAAGTGTGTTTTAATCCTTTCTAACCGAAGCTGTATTTGTATTCAAAAAAATGGTAAAAGATAATAGGTGTGACCAAAAATGTAATTATGTAATTTTTCAAACGCTAACAAATGGGGTTAACTTTGAAAGTACATGGAAGACATCGCCTATCGATTTGAATAACATTATATCACAATGAATAGATCATCTTTCATAATTTTCAAGAGCTTTCATAATATGATTCAAGATGTAAAAGAATAGATCAATTAGAGGTTTCAAATTGTTTGAATCAATACTTTTGAGTCAAAGAATAATACATACAGGCATATTAGAGTATTTCAAACTTTTGAGATGTTAATCCAATAATTCTTATTTCATCATTATGTTCGAATCGGAACAAATTCTTCAAATCCATTTTCAGATTTGTATTCATTAGATAAAATTACATCACATTCCATGAATCTGCCTATTTAAATAGGCCTATC